>CATIWR010016810.1:0-40085 GCA_949677035.1 Omphalea diandra | reverse complement strand
ATTATATATAATATTATATATAATATATATATATATATATATATATATATATATATATATATATATATATATATATATATATATATATATATATATATAACAGTTATTGGAGTAGTTTTCTGATAATTAATAATATTTTCTAAAGACCATATCCTTTTTCTTTTAGTAATTAACAATTTTTTGGTGTCTAATCTATATATACTAATAAAAACGTTATGTCGACTAATTCCAATTTCAGAGGGTGATTTCATGGTTTTTTCAACTTTGAGGGGCAATTTCATCTATTCAAGTTTAATCACAGAGACATTTTTGTCAATGAAATGACGTCATAGATTCAACAACCATTCAACTCCCCCGGTGCCCATAAGGAAAACAACGTCATACTCGAGGGACAACATGGACTTTACATAGTCAATGGGACATGGGTTTGCATCGCCTTACTTTGCATCCAATGACATTGTTGCCCTTTGTACAACTTATGTGTTTTGATGTGATACGACATCATACAACTATTAATGATGTTTATTCTGCCTTTTTACCCTACCCAACCCCTCCAACTTCTTGACTTAGTATTTAATCCAACATGATTAAAGATTTAAAGCTCCATAGGATGCTACAACTGTTGAAGGGAAGTCATTTGCCATCAGTCAATTATTACTTGGAACAGACTAAGCACTAGGTTCTCTCAATAATTTATTGTCCCATCTCTCTAAATTAATATGGTTGCTTGTATAATAATTTATTAGTTAACAGAGATTACTAATTTATAAAATATGTACTAGAAACTACTTCATGTGTATTTATTAATGTCACTCTATATTTTTAAATGTAGTTAAAAAGTTTTCATTATGTTAATTTAGTCCTATATATTTATTGTTTGTAAATTGCTAATAAATTTGATGGATACTTTTAGTAAAAAATTAAATATAAGGATGGTTTGTATCTCAAATTAAAAAAATAAATATAAGAAATACAAAAATATAAATATCTAAAAAATTTAATATAAAAAAATTAGATGTCCTTCACTCATGTATTTCTTTTCTTTATCTTTCAAATCTCATTCATATTATGCTTCATAATGTACTTCAAGATATAGTTTGAGATCATGATAACTGAGAAGAAATATACTATTCTAGATAGATGATTCTCTAAAAAATGTGATTTAATTAATTAATATTTTTTAATATTTTGTATTAATTAGTAAATAGTAAAAATATTAAATTATATTTATAAAACGCAATTGATTCTATAAAATTTTGTCAAATATCAAAGTTATTAATTGTTATAATATTAAGCTAGAAAAATTAGATGGTAAGTGTGCTTTATATGATAAAAATTAGATTGTAAATGTGCTTTATATGAAAAGGTTTCAAATTATTATAACCCTAAGTTCCTTGGACTTCAAATTAATATACACCATAATTTTATATTTTAGCCATTTAATCTATGATTCTAAGGATGAAATCTTTGAAAAAATTTTAGTTTTATCCATGGATTATCATCCTTATTAGATGGGCATGAAATTTAAAAATACTAGCAACATTTAGCTTTTTATTTATTTTTGATGTATAAAAATATTTAAAGGAATAAAACTGTTAGAGTTTAAACTTTAAATAAAACTATCATGATTAGTTGAACATTTTAAAATAAATAAATATAAAATAAAAAAAATTAAATGATTTTAATTTGTGACATCGCGCGACTGCTTTATTAGTTTTAAATATTTTTGTGTGAATCAAAATAACTTTAGAAGGTAATTCCTAGGGCTTGTTTGGTAATATTTTAGTTTTTCATTTTTTATTTTTTTTGAAAAAAAAAAGTGAAACGCGTTCGGCAAAGAATGTTTTTTTTATATTGCTCTTTTTTTCAAAGTACTTTATAAAAGAAAAAAAACACTAAAAAGAAATCTAATAAAAGTGGCTATTACTAAACTAAAAACACATGTATTCTCTTTTTACTCTTTCTCATTCCTTACTATTATCAGTCTATTTTCTTTTTCCCTCTCATCTAAATCGCTGTCCAGGATTTTTTTTCTTGAAGCTCACAATCATCAATCACTTTTGTTTGTGATAATCAAGTGAAAATTTTTTTGTATAGGTTATGTCAATTTTTCTTTCTTCTCTATGGTAATCAAGTGCAAAAAAAATTCTTATATTATTTTTTATTTTGATTTATTGTTCTTTTGATTTGTTCTTGATTTCTTTGATCTAAACTAGGAAATAGTTGTAGAGATTATTTAATGAATTCGACTTTATGCCATTAGATCTCCTTTGATTTTAGACAATTATTCTAAGAAAAAGAATGAATAATTTTTATTTGAATGTGTTGGCAAGAAGACATTAAAAAAACAGAATTCATAAAACACCCATATCATTATAATGTAAAAAATCCATATGATAATATAATTTTGATCCATAAGATTGAAATGGTAGTAGAAAATAGGAAAAAAAATTGGCTATAATATGACATGATATAAATATATGGTTGATAATAGAATAGGCATATTCATAAAGTTTATTAATTTTTATATTTGATTAACTTATATAACCTGATATAAATGAAGAACTTAAGCCAAGATTTGGATTTTGGAGAAAATGAAGTAGTTGAAGTCTTTAACGATGGGGTTGTTTGCATTGACAAAGTTGAAAAGTATTTCATGGATTTAATAGAGGAGGAAGTTAAAAAATGAAATAGAACTACTTTGACAAAGAATGCATGGAATAAAACTAAAGATGAAATAAAAAAAGAAGACAAATTGAGATTATACATAAGTACAAGTGAAAAATAAAGTTAAGGGTCTTAGAAGCTAGTGGAAGAATTTCAAAAAATTAATAAGTGAAACAAATATTAGATATAATTCAATGATTGGTTAAGTCATTGCAAGTGAGGATGTGTGAAAAAGTTATATGATGTTAATAAGATGGAAAGAAGATTTAAGAAACATGGTTGTAAAGAATATGAAAAGCTATGTGTAATTTATGATGATGCAACTGCAATTAGATGTTATGTTCATCCTTCTACTAAAAACCTTTCTATTAGTAATGATGAAGAGGTTAATAAAGAAGGGTATGATAGTTTTATTAATGAGGATGAAATCAATCATAAGAACAAAAATATTAAGCATGTAGGAGCAAGTCGTCATAAAATAAGAATGCAATTTCAAACAACAATGGCTCAAGCTTTAATAATATTAGGAGAAAACTCTAGAAAAAAAACTATTCGGGAATATCAACAACTTCAGTTAGTGAAAATGGTGATAGTTATGGAGGCTAGTCAATGGAAACACAAGCATTTATTTTAAATTGTCTTAATGTGCTTAATACTCTTAAAGGCATTGATGGAGCATCTTATGCAAAAGCAACCAAGCTTCTTCATGATGACCAATTATGAAGGACAATATTTTTGGCCATGTCAGATGAAAGAAAGAAAGATTGGGTGCTCAATATTTAAGTACTTTGTATTTTAATATATATAAAAAGGCAACCAACATCCATTACTTTGATATGTTTGATGCTAGTTGCCTTTAATTTCTATTGTTTTATGTTTGTATCTTGTTGTAATATTTATACTATTATGTTCTTTGTTTTCATTTGTATTTGCTTGTAGCTTGGGATTTGTCCAAGCACTTGCTAGTACTTGGTTTTTCCACTTCTATTAAATAAAATTGCTTATAAAAAAATATTGTATTGAATAAGTTAGTTTTTCATAATGTATTTTTTCTTTTAATGCAGACTAATAAACATAAATTTGAATGATATTTTTAATAACTAACTCTGATAAGGAACTTGAAACTTTACTTACCATTTACTTTATTTATGGGTACAATCCTATGAATAAAGATAAACCTCAATTTCAAAGAATTTTTATATTAATAGGTCATGAATGGGTAATTAAAGTACTAAATGGTCATCCAAGGACATGCTATGAATTATTTCATATGAATACACCAGTTTTCATCAATCTTTGTGATGAATTAAAAGGAAAAATTGTATTACAAAACTCAAAATTTCTATCGATACAAGAATCACTAGCCATATTTTTATTAATTATTTGTCAAAATGATTGATAAAGATATGTTAGAGATCAATTTCAACATTCAATAAATATAATCTTCAAATATTTTTAAAAAGTTTTTGTATGCTATTTGCTCAATTTTCAAGTATGCAATCGTTCCTCCATCTTTTAATGTCACACCTCTAGAGATAAAGAACAATCCAAGGTACTATCCATTATTTAAGGTAATAATTTTTTACAAGTTCTTTCTTTAAATTTATGGATCAATAGAATTTCTACTTTTTGGTTTTTTTTTTGTTCATTTTATCACATAATTATGTAGGAGCTATAAATGGTACCCATATTTCAGTTTGCATTCCAGTTACCAGACAAATTCCATATCGTGGCAAAAAAACTGAGATTATTGAAAACATCATGTGTATGTACTCATCTGATATGTAATTCACATTTGTTATGACTAGTTGGGAAGGTATTATAAATGACTTGAGAATTTTTTTGAAGACCATTACTAAACTAGAAAATCCATTTCCAATGCCTCCATAAGGTAAATATTTACCTAGTTGATTCTAAATACACTAACATGTTTGGTTTTCTTAATTCATGTTGTGGAGAACATTACCATCTGCATGATTATAGAGAAGGTCCAAATCTACAAGGGCTTAAAGAGCTATTCAATCATATGCATTTATCATTATGGAATGTCATTCAACATTACTTCAAAGTACTTAAAGCATAATTTCCTATCCTTAAAAGACATGCCTTCTTATCTAATCAGGTGACAAAAACATATCCCTCTTACTTATTGTGTTATCCATAATTTTAATAGAATGTAGGGACATGTTGGTACTTTATTTTCAGAATATGCAAATGAAGATATTTTACTTGGAGATGGACAACCAAATAGTCAAATTAGAGCTACCGAAATACAATATATTATCAGTATCAATCCAAATTTGTTAGATAAACAATACTCAAGATAGAATAGCAAAATCCATATAAGAGAATTATAATGCTTAGTTCTTTTATTTATTATGTAATAATTAAAAAAATTAGTCTTTTATAAAAGATTATATATTTTTAATTTATTATATTATAGTTTTATTATCAAATGTTCTAATTTTTATTTATACGTGTTTATATAGGTAATAAGTTAATCAAAATATCTCGATAACAATAGTTTTTAGGAATAGTACTAAAAATGAAAATAGCTTTTAGAAAATAAATGATAAAAAAACTAAAAACTATTTAGGGATTTCTAAAAATAAAAAATAGAAAAACCATAGTGATATCAAACACAACCTACTATATTACAAATGTTGACTTAAATTTGAGAATTTGAAAAAAAAATCATGTATTTAGAATCTCTCAATTAAACATGCTCACCTGAATTTCTGATAAAAAAAATGTAGAAAGGATTTCACACATAAAATATTGCACAGAGAATTTGATGAATAAGTGGCCACTCAACTATCCCTAGCAATGAAACTAAAATTAGAGAAAATTACGCGGTGTATCCTTTTTCGTTTGCTAAAGACATTTATATCACATGTTTTATAAAAAGACATTATGGTACATTCATATTTACTTTTTTACGCTATTTTTAATTTTTTTTTTTACATTTATACACTTGTTGCGTCGTTCACTATGTTGCATTATTTTTTTTCTCCTTATTATCACAATAACCTAAATTTTTTATTTTATTTTTGTTTCTATTTGCCCACATTATCATAGTTAGCTATATTTTCACTTCACTCTTGAATTAATATTGTAACGCTTCCATATCTATTCTCGTTTGATATGGTGTTTCCCTTATCTTCTAATAATTCAATTGTGATTAATAGTATTTTCTCAAATTTTAAGGAAGTTAATAAACTCTAAGTCAGAGAGGTGTGTGAGTATTTCAAACACTAACGTAATGGGTAGGAAATCAACTAAAAGTAAATCTCCATCGAAGATAAGTATTGAAGTTCATAGGAAGTCAACAAGAAAGTTGGAAAAAAGTGGTAATATTCAGAAGAAATTGTCTAAATTCAAGAGAAAGATTGTTGAGGATAGTGATTTTGAGGAAAAGAGTCCTAAGGTTAAGAAATCAAAATGGAGTAAGGTTTTGTTTGGTAAAGAGACTGTTGAAAAGATATCGTTTGTTGAGGATCCAGTTGTGATTCTTGAGATAATTTTTTGGATTTTTTGTTTTTTTTTTGTTTGTTTGTTGTTGATTTATGGTTTACTTGTTTTGTTTTTTTTTCTTCATTTTTCAGTTGTTAAAGTGATTTTTGTTTTATTTTGTATTGATTTGTATGTTTATCTTTGTTGTAAGGTATTATTGATTTGTTGTTTTGATGTTGATTTATTAATTTGAAGTTTTTTGGTTTATTCTCGATTGATTTTAGTTATTTTTTTCTTGTTTTTTATGTTTCATTTCGTGGTTTATTTGTTGTTATTTTGTTGATTTTTGAGTTTTGTTGATTTGTGGTTTATTTGTTATGTTCTTTTATTTTTTCAATTGTTAATGTTCCTTTTTATTTTATGTTTATTTGTATTGTTATTTTGTTGTTTATTTATTTTTGATTTGTGTTTTATTTTGTTGTTATAAAATTAATTTGTTAGTTTTTAAAGTTTTATAGTTTATTCTATCTTAATTTTTGGTTGATTTTTTGTTTATCATTATTGATTTGTGATTTTTTGTTCTTATTTTGTTGATTTTTCAATTTTTAATGTGGTGATTTTTTATATATTATATATTTATATGAGTTTTTTTTTAAAAAAAAATTGATTATGCAAGGTATGAATTATAAGGTGGAATTTGATGATTATTTTTCTACGAGAATTGCTAATCATTTTGATTACAATGTGATTAAGAATTTGAAAAAGAATCTTATAGAAAGTCAGTTGAATTTGAAGAAAGTTAACAAGAAAACTATTGAGGAATACTTTTTGTCAAAAAAGATGGGTTCATGACAAAGAAGCAGTGAAGATAAAAATGATATATTTCATTAAAATATTTTTGTTTAGTAATGTGTCTATTGGATATGAGTAATATAATAATTTTTTATAATGACCAGTATAATGAGTATCCTTGGGGAAAAGACGTATTTGAGATGACTATTGAAAATTTGAAGAGGCATTTGATTGGGAAAGAGAAGAAATTTGTTGATTCAAAAGCCAAAGGATTGAAGAGCACCTTTATTTATAGGTTGGTCGGTTTTCTTTTAGCTTTTTAGATTTGGTTTTATGAGTTTTATCCTATTGTTGTAGACCATTTTTGTATATTTTCTAATGGTCATATCCCTCGAATGTTGAATTGGGCTTGTAGTTATCTCCCATTATCGGTGAACTTCAAAGGAAAATGTTTAATTTGTCTTCTAAAAAGGTACTTTCTTTGTTTTGTTTAATTTGGTTTTGATGCAAACTTATATATATATATATATATATATATATATATATATATATATATATATATATATATATATGATGTTTTTGCATGTGTTTTTTCTTTTGTTGATATGTTTTTTATTTTTTTGTTTTCAGTTGAGGTTGTAAAATATTTATCCTATTGATGAGGTGACAGATAAGCTCAAGCTCAATGATTTTTTTTTTTAGTCCAACTATTATTGTGGAGGGCAAGAGATCTTCTAGGTTATCTAAAGATGATTTTCCTGATTTAGTTGATTCTAAGAGTGATTCTTCATCATCTTTAAATGAATTGCAAAAGTTGTAAAACAGTTGGATGAAATGGTGAGAAATCGGGAGAAAATGCAAAAATAATTGGATTTAGTGATTGGAAATGAAGAGGGGATAAATTTAGTTGTCAATTATTTTTAGAGTTTTCTCAGGGGATATTTGAAAAATCAGTTTCATGCAATTTGTTCTGAGTTGGCTTTCATAAAGTTGAAAATTGTGGTATATTTTTTTAATTAGTTGTTGGTTCTAATATATGTATTTATTATTATTATTATTGTTATTATTATTATTATTATTATTATTATTATTATTATTATTATTATTATTATTATTATTATTATTTTCATGTAGGGTAGTACAAAATCAAAGGGTGAAGGAGCTGGAGTTGCTAGTGAAGCAGGTAGTGTACATGGTTTTAGTCATGATAATGGTGATGAGGTTTATTTTTTGTTGATTTTATATATATTTTGTTGATTCAAATTTATTCTTTGTCTATATGTTGTTCTTATATGTTTTTTTGCTTACTTATGATACGAACAAGGTTAAATTAGATTCCTTACTAGTATGCTTAGCACAAGTCCCAAATCTTTTAATAATCCAACAACAAGATTTGATCTTCAAATCCCAACTAGACCCCTAGAAAATATATTTCTAGCTACCTAAATTATAAAGATTCAAAGTTTTGTTAATCTCAAACCTAAATTAATTAAGTAATTTAAGATATAGATTAAACGAGTTTGTGAAGTTATTAAGCTCACTCAACAATCTCACCAAGTCTTTCAAGAACTCAAGAAGAGAAATCAATATCACAAACCTTATAGCCAAAAAGAATAACTCATTAAACTTTTTTCATCATGCCTGAATGGAGGACTATATATAGCCTTATAAAATAACCTAGCTAATATCATAAAAACCCTAAAATCTAAGTGTAAATTCGGCCATAAAGAGTTTGGCCACCAAAAAACATGCTAAACAAAGGTTTTCTAATGAAACAAGGAAAAAAAGAATGTCTTGTGATTGGCCAAAGAGGTATTTTGCCTTCACAAGGTAATATCTAAAGAAAATTTTCTAAAGCTACATAAAATAATGAAAGACTAGTAAAGATAATCCTAAGAAGATAAAGACTTCATATTCAGCCAATAGGAAGCAATCTTGAAGAGTTCTTACAAATCTTGAAAACCTTGAAGAATCTTGAAAATCTTGGAAAGATCTTTCAAAAATCTTGGAAATCTTAAATGCCAAATGTCAAATCTTGATCGTTACACATTTTGATATGGATTTATCTTAGAACATAAGTTCACATGTTGTTAGAACATGTTTTGAAACATGTTTATAGTTAAGACAAGACAAACCTTATCCAAAATGTTTTGTCTCATGTCATGTCCTAACATGAAAATTAAACTTTTTACTAACTTGTTGGGCTTGTCAGTAGGGACCTATAAAAAGTATCTTAAATTGAATTACATCTAAATGGCCTTTATTTTAGAATTGACAATGATTCACTAAATCCATCTGCTGAAAAAGTCCAATCTCCAATTTTAACTTTGGCTTTGACCATGCGCCATCCATGAATCCAATAGGCCTATTGGGCTTGTTCTCATCATTCCTTCCTTCTTTAGAAAGATTCGTCCTCGAATTTAGACCTACAAGAAAGCAAAAATCAAATATAAGAACTAACAAAAAGAATCCTAATTGAACTTACCATACAAATTGTAAGCCTTTTCTCTCAGATCAAAGACTAATCACATAAACTTAAAACAAGGTTAGTGCAAACCAAAGAAAAAGGAAAAGATTGCAAAACAAAATCAAAAGGACTAATTGAAAACCTAGACAACATTTTTCCAACTAGTGTGGATAAACACTGAAAACTAAATTTATTTTTAACAAAATCACAAAACAGGGAAAATCTAGATTTTAGAAAAAGAACTAGAACTTAAAAAATAAGTGAATTAAAAAAAAACCCTTGAAATCAAAAGAAAATTTCCTAACTAGCGAATGTCTAAAGTAGAAAGAAGAATTAAATAAATGTTTAGAAATACCAAAACAAGGAAAGAAATTATTAAAAAGATAGAGTTTTGAAAAAATAAGAACTAAAGTCTTTCAAAAAGAACATACTTCTAGAATGAAAAGAAGACTTATAAAAACAAGAATTACAAGAAGTCAAACTTCTAGAAGCAAAAGAAGACAAACTAAAGCAGAATTTAAATGGAAACAAACATTTAGAACAAAAAGAACAAAAACATGAAGACAAATATTTATTATTAGAAGAGAAAAGACTTAAAATGTTTAAACATGAAACAAAAGAAGAAAAATCACATTGAGAATAATAAAAATAACTAGAACATAAAAAATGATTTGAAAAAGAATAAGTAATGCAAAATAAAGAATTAAAACATTTTAAACAAAAACAATTGCTAAAATATGAAGTAAAGGAAGAAAATAAGCTAAAAACACAAAAACAATAATTAAAAGAAGAATACTTACACTTAAAACACATGAAACAAGAACAATTATTTGAGCAACAATTAGAAAACTCCCTTTTACACAAATTTTCAATCTCACTCTTTAATTTAGTACCATTATCAAATGTAGTACGAGTTAGGTTGTCTTGCTTGCTAGACACCTCCATTAAAAACTACTCTTCATAACTTTGCAAAAGAGATATAAAAGCACTATACAAAAGATTGTAAATTTTGTTAATAGTGTAATACATCCCTTTGAACAAAAACATAATTATAGGCTCTTTGAAAGAATAGCTCTCATCATTTTTTTTATAAAGATATTTTTCTTTCTCACCTTCTCCTTTTGCATGCACATCTCTTAGGTTTGGTGCATCCTCTTTAAGCTCTCCTTTTTCCATTCTTTGCTCATTCCTTTCATTGGTATTCTCACAGCTCTCTTTTTGTCACACAACTAATTCTTTTTCTTTCATGTGCGTGGATTCTCTCTCTCTTTATTTCTTTTTCTTTTAGCTTATCAACAAGTACATCATCATGTATGAGATTTACAATTTGAACATTAATGGTGATGTTTTATGATTATGTAAACTAGTATTATCTCCATTATCTAACACAATCATGGTCTCTTTATTTGTACAATCATGTTCAAATACATGGCTTTTAATACTTGTATCATCATGTAAAGAAGAAGTTTGAATGTCCATTGTACCTTTAGAAACAACAATCTCATCATCAATGATAGCCTTAGAAGCTTGTGTAGACCTTGGAAACAAATCTTTATAGGAATTTGGGGCATACCTTTTTTGTAATATTCTCTTTATCCCTCGCCATGTAGAGATAGGGTTTCACCTATAATACTCTAGCATATGATAATTGTTCCCACCATAGGCATCATCTTCAAAGCTAACAACAATAGTCATTACCTTATTTTTCTCAAAAAAGTTATAGTATTCAAACATGATCTCTGCTTGCTTTTCTTGTGCTAAGTACTCTTCAAGGCCACATTTTCTATAGAATTTTGTTATTTTTGGCTTGTAGTTGTTTTTGCAAGCTCGACTCAACTTACGGTTCAAATTTGAAAGCTTATCTACTAACTGTTTCATTTGATCTAACAAGTCTTTCATGGAGCATGTAAATTTATCTTTTTCTATCTCTTCCAAACCTGTCATTATAAAAGAAGAACCAAGAAAACAAATAGAAACTTTACAACACTCCCTCACATGTTTACACTAAAAAAGATGACACTCTTCTCATGTTTCACACAATAAGGCTTTTACTTTGTTATATGCTCACACATTCTTGCCTTTTACCTCTCAAGTTTCTTTTCTTTAAGTTCTTTGAGGACTGAGGTTAATTTATGCAAATTAATCTTAAACCAAACACAAACAAGAAAAACCGAATTCTTAAAATACTTAGAAAACAAAGGAATTGAAAATAACATAATTGGATGCAAAAATAAATTTCTAAAGACCTAATCATAATTTAAAGATCAAACAAAATTTAGAAGTTGTAAGATGGTGTTTTGAACTCAAAATTGATGGAAAATCAAGCCTAGGTTGAATACAAATCAAAGAATTGAAATCAACTTTCTTTTGGTGCAAAACAAGTTCTTGTGCAATTTCTATCTTCAGTTATTTCTTTCTTTTCTTTTCTTTCTTCTTTTTTTTGACTTTTTAATCTTTTCTTTCTATTTTTTTTATTTTTTTCCTTTTCTTTATTTTTTTTTTGACAAATATAATTGGAATTGAAAGAATTACAAAGAACAACTAAAAAACAATACAAAATCAAGTAGAAGATGAATGAGGTAAGATTAGGGCAAATTAATAATTTCACCTTCCCTTTGAATTTGAATGATATGGTTCAGCCCTAGACACTCAAGAAACATAAAAAAAAACTAACTAGACATAAAAAGAAATGAATTGGAATGAGAAAAAAATGAAGATATTGCAAAAAAAAAAAAAAAAAAAGCTAAAAATCAAGTTTTCTTAATTTAAGGAAATTTTAGTAAACTTCCAAATTTCAAGGAATTTCTTAAAATTGACACTTCAAATCTGAAACTGGGGACACAAGAAAGGTTAAATCCATAAAGAAAAATAAATTTGAATTGAAAGAAACAAAGAAATCCAACTAAAACAAGGAAACAAGCTTATTTTGCGAAGTTCCTTAATTTAAGGAAATTTTGTAAGAGTATGCAATTTTTTTGGAATTTTTTGATGAAATTTGATATGGAATAATGATGCAAATATCCAAGGCCAGTCCAAAGTTCTGCTTCAACTTCACAGCCTAATCACAAGGGGAAGGCTCAAAAGGTTTAAAGAAGCAACTGGGTTATTCATACAACAAGGAATAACCATTGGGCTAACCCAAGAAAAAGAAAAGAAGCAGGAAGCCCGATTGTTTAGAGATGATAATATGGACTCCTTAAAGGAAGCCTTTAACTTGATCCATTGGAGCCCAGCATATGGAAAGGCCCATGACCCAAGTATGAGGAAACTTCCTCATTAGTTGAATTCCTCTCTTAAACTAATTAGGAACTTTGTATTTACTTATATAAGAAACTTCTTTTATAATTAGGAAGAAATCTAATGTATCTTTTAGTTATTTCCTATTTAGCTTAGGAGTCTCCTTTTTTCTAAATAGATTAGACAAATTTCAAAGACTATTTAGAAAGTAATTCTTAAGGTTTCTGGAAGTTTTGTTAAGGCTATAAATAGCCCTTCTTATTTAGCCAAATCAATGAAATTGAAGAATATTTCTTTTAGCAAATTGCTTGTGAGAGTTAATTTTCTTCTTGAGTTTTTAATAGGACTTGGTGAGATTATTAAGTGAGTTCTTAATAATTTCACAAACTTGTTTAATCTAGGTCTTAAATTACTTAGTTAATTTAAGATTGAGATTAACACCTCTTGAATCTTTATAATTCAGGTTGCTAGAAACAATTTTTCTAGAGGTCTAATTAGGATTTGAGAGTTTATCTTGTTTTGATATTTGAATTCAAGCTTGGGACTTGTGTTACATACGAATCAAGATCTGAAATCAACCTAATTCGTATCAAATAATGAATTTAGCTAAATTAATGATTTAAAGTGAAAAAAGATAGATTGGAACTCAATTGAAAATTTCCAACTGAATTGATTCTAAAATTGCTTAAATTGCAATTTTCCTTTTTTTAAGGAAATTTTGAAAAGCAATATGTTCCACTTAGATTCTAATGATGCAAGAACATTTTTGGATGATAAAACAAACTAATTTAAAGATGGAAATCAAAGAAAAATAGAATGGAAACACAATGGAATAAGAACAATCGAATTAAATAATAATAAAGTGTTAATCACAATTTAAGGTTTTTTTTTATGATTTTTATGATGCAAAATGACTTGAAATAGAGTTTAATGATTGAATAACACTTAAATAAGATGAAACAAATAGATTTGATGAAAGACAAAGTGAAGAAATGAATTTGAACATCATGGCTAAGATGAGGCAGAATTGAAGAGAAAAAGAATAAAAAGATGCAAACACAATGAATAAGAACACAAAGGGATACTTACTTGATAATTGAAACCTTAAGCTCTGATACCAAATAATACAAATGAGGCTGGATTAGATTCCATACCCATATACTTAGCACAAGTCCCAAATCTATTCAATAATCAAGCAATAAGATTTGATCTTCAAATCCTAACTAGACCCCTAGAAAACCTGTTTCAAGCAACCTAAATTACAAAGATTCAAAGTTTTGTTATCCTCAATCCCAAATTAGCTAAGTAATTTAAGACATAGATTAAACGAGTTTGTGAAATTATTAATCTCACTCAACAATCTCACCAATTCCTTTCAAGAACTCGAGAAGAGAAATCAATCTCATAAAACTTATAGCCAAAAAGAATAATTCATTCAACCTTTTTCATCATGGCTAAATGGAGGGCTATATATAGCCTTACAAAATAACCTAGCTAATATCATAAAAACCTCAAAATCTAAGTATAAATTCAGCCATAAAGAGTTAGCCACCAAAAGACATGTTAAACAAATGTTTCCTAAAGAAATAAGGAAGAGAAGAATGCTTTGTGATGGGCTAAAGAGGTATTCTATCTTCACAAGGTAATATCTAAAAAAATCATCTAAGTTACACAAAATAATGAAAAATTAATAAAGATAATCCTAAGAAGACAAGGACTTCATATTCAGCCAATAGAAAGCAATCTTGAAGAGTTCTTCCAAATCTTGAAAACCTTGAAGAATCTTGAAAAGATCTTGTAGAATCTTAAAAGTCTTAGAAGATCTTGGAAGAATCTTAGAAATTTTGGATGCCAAATGTCAAATTTTGATTGCTGCACATTTTGATCTTGATTTGTCTTAGGACATAAGTTCTTATGTTGTTGAAACATGTTTTGAAAACATGTTTGTAGTTAAGAAAAGACAAATATAATCCAAAATATTTTGTATCAAGTCTTGTCCTAACATGAAAATTTGAACTTTTTACCACTTTGTTGAGCTTGTCAGCAAGGGCCTGTAGAAAGCATTTGAAACTTAAATTACATCCAAATGGGCTTCATTTTGAACTTGACAATGATCCACTAAATCCATCTATTGAAAAATCTAACCTCAACTTTTGACTTTGGCTTTGACCATGTGTCATCCATGAATCTAGTGGGCCTATTGGGCTCATTCTTATTATCCAAAATGATTTGTCTCTTGTCTTATCCCAACATGAAAATTTGAACTTTTTACCAACTTGTTGGGCTTGTCAGCAGGGGCCTATAGAAAGTATCTGGAACTGAAATTTCATCCAAATGGGCTTTATTTTGGACTTGACAATGATCCACTAAATCCATATACTGAAAAGTCCAATCTCTAATTTTGACTTTGGCTTTGACCATGCGCCATCCATGAATCCAATATACCTATTGAGCTCGTTCTCATCGACTTAGGATGATGAAAAGAATGAAGGAGATTTCAATGTATATGAAGGTGAAGATGATAATGATTTTGATGATAAAATGATGGAGATGCAAATAAGAAAGTATATTTAATAACTTTTATGTTTATTTTTTTACTAATTTATTTTTTTGAGTTGTTGATTTTTTTAATGATATTGTTATATGTTTGTTTATTCATTATGTTGTTATCCTGTTGATTTATAGTTCATATGAGTAATTTTATATATGTAGAATTAAATAATGTTTTTATTTTATAGGATGATGGGAACAATGGTAGTGGTGGTGGTGGTGTTAGAAATGTTAATGATAAGAAAAATGATGATGTTGGTAAGATGAATGAAGATGATAGAAATATGGGGTAAAGTGATAGAAAAAAAGGTGGCTTTTTCTGTTAATGATGGGAGGAAATTTGATGAAAGTAATTGAAAGACATGTCATCTTTTTCTTTTATTGATGAATCGGATCCTAAAGAATTGGAGATTAGTATTGTTGCTGCCATAAAAAGTAGTTCAGGAGCTCAAGTCTGCTGTTTTTCTTTGTTATTTTTTTTTTATTATTTAGTGTCATGTGTGTTTGTGTATTTTTGAAGTTTTATTTTATATTGGTTGATTGTTTGTAATTATTACTTTGTTTTGCAGTTAGTGGTACCAAAAAGTGTTGAAATGAATGTTATTAATGTCCCACCTCTTTAAAAAAAAGGCTTTGAAACCTAGATGTGTAAATCTCCTTTTCTGAATGAGTTTGGGTCATTTGATTCTAGAAAGAAGTTAAGGAGAAAGAGAGGATTGAACACTGTCAGTTCGAAACAAGTTATATTTGCATCTTATCCTTTGGATGAGAGAGTAGGGAATTGGCATGAGGATGAAAATTTTGATGAATTTGGGTCTTGAATTGAGGAAGGTATTAAGAAGTAAAAAAAATTAAAATGTAGTTCACTGTGTCAAGATTGTTTGACTTTTATGTATTTATTGTTTTTTTGTTTAAAATTGTTTGAAAGTTGTTTTTTTTTTCTACAATGGGTTATTATATTCAAAGAAAAAGAATCTAACAAAACATGTTATGGATTTTGGTATTACTGCTATTAGTGATAAAACATGGTTTCATTCTTAGGGCAATATTTTAACTTCACTATAAGTCTGTTTATTTTTGGTTTATTATATGTTTATCTTTAGTTAACTTTTTATATGTTGCTATACAATGAAATAGAAGTTTTATTTTTGATTTATTTATCATTTATATTAATACTTTTCTATTGTTAGTATCATATGGATGTTATATTTTATTATTTGAGGAAGAAGTGGAGGTATAGCGATGACAAGAAATTTGAGTTTGCGACCACTGATTTGATGTTTGATGAGTGTATTAAATTGTTGTATGAAAAGCATAAGATGGAGAATGATAATTTGTATATTGTGACTGTTGATAGTATGAATACTGAGTATGTTCTTAATTAGCATATGTGTTGTAATTGATGATAAGTTGATGTGGATTCTATCCTCTTCCCTATCCTTTGTGTCTCTAAAGAACATTAGATTTTTAGATCATCTCAGTTTTAGGGAGAAGAGGATTTTTGTGTATAATTCATTGAAAATAACTAATTATGACCAGTTGTGTAGGGAGTTTCTTATGTCGTATAGTATTTTGTCGTTGCATTTTTTTATTAATGGTTCAATTTTATGATTCATGGACTGACATTGATTTTAATGTTGGTCCCTATACTGGGAAATCCTTGACAACACCATTTGATGTTGAATTAGATAAGGATTTGTCCATTCAATCTGATAGGTAATTTTGATATGTTGTGTTTTTGTTTTTCTTTCTTTTGTTCTTTTATTTTATGTTATATTTATATATATAAATTGTGTTTTCTTCTTATCTTGTTGTTAGTGACTGTGGCTTGTTTATGGTATCTTTTGCGAAGTATTTGATTTCTGGGAGAGAAATCCCTATTGAAAATTTTGATGTGGATGTTCATAGAGCTAGGCTTGATGTTCTGTTATATTTTTATGATAGGAATAAAGAAGAAAGTAATGCAAAAAGTGACAATGAATATCCTAGAACTCTCAGTGATCAAGAGAAGATTGATATCTAGTGTCATGTTGAGAAGATTTTTTGTATGTTGCATGGTAGTTGTATATATTGGTAGTAATAATAATTTGAATATTATTGAAGTTTCACAGTAATTTCAATATTATCCATTTGGAAATAATTTTTATTTAATAAATAGATAAGGATGTTATTGTTTTTTATTTTTGTGTTTCATTCAGATTTGATTAAAAAGTATAATTTTTTGTGTCAAAATGTATGTGGGATTAGCCTAATTTGCACTTGATTAAAGGAGGTTAAATTTTTTTTTTTTTTGTAAATGTTGGAATGAAATAACTTTACAGTGAATGAAGTTTTGGTTATGATAAAATAAAAATAAACCCTTTGTAAAAATAAAATCAACATGTTTATAGTTTTGAGTTACAGTGTCATATATACAGATTGAATGTTGTCAACAATAATAATAAATCAAAAGCAACCTGTTGTAAATCAAAAATTAGCCTTTTCCTATATTTCTCTATGTATTTTTTAAAAATTTTTGGACTGTTTTATAATTAATGAATATGTATGCTGATGTTTTTTAAAATTTGCAAAAGTGTATTATCTAAATGATTTATTGGATATCATGTTTTTCTTGGTTGATTCTTACATGTCATTCAGTTGTGTCCAGTTTGTCCACATTTATTGCACTTATTGTTGGTTTTGTTCTCCCATGTAGCTTTGTATCTCTTTTTCTTTGGTCTTCCTAATTTCACTTTACCTTCTGGAGGGAGAACTTTGATTTCTTTTACTTCATTTGGTATATCCCATATGGATTCATTTTCAATTCGATATAGTGTTACATCATATGTAGCAAGTATGTTGGTCTTACTATAGAAATCAGAGCAGTATGCATGAGGAGCTTTATTGTATTTTTTCAAGATTGCAAATGCATGTTCACATGGTTGCTCATCTATTTGGAACCTGTTGCATGTGTAAGTTCTCTTTTTCATGTCCACTATTAATATTGCTCTAATGTCTTTGACTTTGTACAAATCTTCATTTGCAAGTTAGATCTATTAGTATAAAAAAAATTCAGTAGTGAAGTTAGAGATATATTAATGAAGGATATTTATTTTTTGCTTATTATATATTTATCATATAGTAAAAACTAAAGAAATTATAATAATAATGATATGTAGTATCGATGGTTAGAATACTTACAATTAATGTCATGGAATTATTGAAGTTCTCAACGAGACATTTTTCAACTTTTGTAGCCATTTTTATGAATGTTGATTTGGTAATGTTTCTATTTGAATGTGTCTATTCTTGCACCAAAAAATACAAGCACTCCAGTAAAGTTGTTATTGGAAGTTCTCTTGATGCTTTGTTTACTGAATTTAGTGATTTAGCAATATTGGAGGTCATGGTGAAGTCTCTATTGTTTGTAAAATACAAATAAGACCATTTATGGTATCCAATCTTCTCTAGGTATGGTATAATTCGCTTGTCAATCTTTCCTAGCTCATTCATAAATTGTTGGAATTCTTCATTTGTGTATGTTTGTGCTATTGCAAATAATGTATCTCTTATTTGCTTTATGTCTTTCTTGAACTGTGTTTTCAAGTTGTTTAGTAAGTGGTACATACATACTCTACATACTCCATGTGTTGCTTATGGAAAGACCCGTTTGAAGTACACATCAACCAAACGCAATCTAGAAGTAAATCGTCTATAAACATGTTACTATTTGTGTTTGTGATACATACCTTTTAAGTTGGCTTTTCTATACCTTCATGTCAGTCTGATATGATACATATTTGTTCTTTCCCTCTCCAAAATCTATATTCAGTTTTTTGAAAAACCACTCCCAATAAGCATCATTTTTTAAATCGACTATTACAAAACCTAATGGAAAAATGTGGTTATCTCCATTTTGTGTGCATACAGACAATAATGTATCTCTATATGATGCCCTCAAGAAAGTCCCATCCATTACCAAAATTGGTCTCTAATATTTCCATCCTTTAATTGATTCATATAATGCCATAAACAAATTGAGGAATATGTTATCCTCTTTTGTTTTTAGTTCAAGAATTGATTTGGAATTTCGTTTCCCAACCATGTATAAGTAGCTTGGTATATTTTGGTATGAAGATTCTGATTTTCCTTTTATATTTCCTAATGTCTTTTCCTTTGACCTTTAACATTTTTTGTAGTTGAGAGATATTCCATGACTTTCATTCATGTCTCTTATTATATATGCAAGGGTATAAACAATTTTATAGTTCATGAACTTTGACTTGATATAATTACCAATAATTTTTGCAATAGCATATCTTTGATCACTTTTTTGATCTCTAGAAAACAAGTGTGGATGTTGTTGAGTTTTTCTGATCTTGAACATACTATTCTAATTTTTGATGCTCTCAAATAGCAATTGCATGTCTCATCCAAATAATAAATATAACACTATACTACAAACATAACATCAATTAATGATAGATAAAATCTGTCATGAACAACCCAAAATCCATCACTAAATAGGTATAATGACAAATTATTAAGGGATGATGTCCATCGATAAACTGGTGGTCGCTAAACAAACATAGCAACGGGTTTGGTAGGTCCATCATTAAATATAACGACCTATCTGCAATGAAAATTAGTTGCAAAAGTAATATCCCAATTCCCTTGATTTAGCAACAAATGATACATTAACAAGTGATAAATTTTGTTGCTAATGTCATCGCTAGATTAGCGACAGTTCAATAATGGAAGAATCCATTGTTGGCTTTATTTAACGACGAATAGGTGTCCATCGCTATTTTAACAAGTTTAGTGACTAATTTTTTTCCAATTTTTTTAATTTATTCATTTAATGAATATATATTAATAATTGCATATTTATTTATATAATTTTATATTATCTTAAAGATGAAATATCAAAAATAATAATATTATTAATAAATAAATATCTCAATGTATATCAAAAAGTACAAATAAAAAAAATATCACGTAGTATAATGTATAAAGTACATAAAAAGATGATAAAATATATAAGTACAAAAAAATCAAACTGGTCCAGTAGTTAGATCGTCCAAATACTCATTAGTAGGGGGTAACTGGTCAGAAGGAGAATGAGTAAATTGAACTTGAGTGCCATAGGTTAGCTCTGCAATAAGATGCCTTTATCCATTTGTTGCCTCTGCTCCTCAAACTAGTGCTCAAAAGATAGCCTTTGCTCATCCATCCTTGTCTAAAAATCATGTTAAACCTCCTAAACAATGGAATATTGCAAGTCCTCATTAGCTGCCGAATGAGAAGCAGTCGACGCATATGACATATCCTAACTAAAGAATGAAGGTGCAAGCTGATCCATGCAGTAGACTCTGCTCTTTTTTTGTCTGCATGCAACCTGCAAGAATATCACCTTCTCATTGGGTTGATGTGGCTTTTGGGATCCCTCCTCAGGCTGAGTAGCTCTCTCATATGAAGAGTGGCAGTTATCCTCTAATTTAGTGAGAAATTACATAGAATTTAATAAAAAATAATTAAATAAATAAAATGAATTATTAATAACAGGTGAAATATTAAATGGTTTGTCTTAATAAAACTTACAGCTACACTCATAGACGTTAATTAATGTATTACTGGTTCTTCTGGCTGACGTGCGTATACTCAAACACCTCAAAAAATGTAGCATCACAGCCTAATTTTTCACTTTGAAAATAAATTACATTTTATAAATGTAGATAAATATATAATAATCTTAAATAACATATTAATTAAGAAATATATAAAACATACTCACCAAACATTTACGATGCTCGACAACAGATATGGAACCTCTAGTATGCCGAAAAGGATCAAAACCAGGACTGTCTGTACCACTAAGGCAATTGCAAGACACTTGTAGATCTATGAACTCTAGTGTGGACCATGCTGCCTACTAGCTAACCCATATAGTCTTTGGGATGCTCGTAAGTCGTCTGCCACTCCAACTCTACCTAGACAAATTGTAGATATAACATGTAGTGGCCTAATGCTCCCATTTACTCCTAATATGGGCATCTAGTGATAGATTCCAAGTAAATAACTTCTTGAAACATAATAAGCAAAATTGATTAGAAAAATGCTTTTAGATAAATAAAATTATTAATTAAAATAAGATAAAATTATTATTCATTTATACCTTAAACTCCTAATAAAACTCTCACGCCACTTATGGAAAATGTTCTAGCCATGTCCAAATGGCTCCAAGTGAACCAAAATAATCTTAAAGATTCGAGTAAAACAGGGCATTATTTGGAATGAAACTGTTGTTTATGTAACAAAGAATAAGTTAGTAAGAGACAATAACTACAAAACATGCAAAAATATCATACATTATACAAATTATATATAAATTTATATATTACAATTTGAAGGACTTTGAAATCCAAAATTATTAAAAAGGAAATAAAAATTAATTGAAAAAACATAAGTTATGTACCACCCATCGATAAGATGGAGCAACACTCGACCAATACTAGAGTGGGTGACTAATGCCACCATTGACAATGTAGTCGGTGTCTCATCCATATCCAATGGTGTAAGTAGTATTAAAAAGGATGACGGTGGAAGTGAGGATGGCAGTGATGATGTCGTAAGGTGCAACGGTGGAAGTAAAGATGGTAATGATGATGTTGAAGGGTACAATGGTGGAAGTGATGATATCTCTAGTGTTAATGGTTGCACCGATGGAATAAAGGGTGAGTGTTGTGAACCTCGCCCAAAAGACTATGAAGCAGATCTACTACTCCTCAAGGGTTTAATAGTATCATTGCCCTTGCCCCTCATGATGTGTATAAATAACTAAATAAAAATAAACAACTATAGATAATAAATGGATCATTTTAATAACAAATGCAAAATAAAAAAAACATTGATTACCATGAACATAATAATAAAGACAAATAAACATCATATATATACAAAATACCTCTAATCAGTTTTACTATCTGTATCATTATACAAATCCTCTTCCTCATCAATTTCTTCATCATCATCATCTGATTCCAACTCTATCTCAGCATCATCTTCTAATTCAACATTATCATCTTAAATTTCAATAAACTCACTATTTGGATGATTTAAAGATCTAGATTCTTCATCCTCCACAATTGTAATTGTATGATCATTTATATCATTCTCTTGAAAATTTGGTACTACATGAGAATTTGAAGCTGTTGTAAATATTTCTGGAATTTAGACTTATCCTCTAACTTTAATTTTACATACAACCAACCAATCACTCGAACCACATCTTAAGCTAGGTACCTAAAATAATAAAAACCTGACACGTTTGCATTCCAGAACAAATGGCTTATACTTATTTGAAACTTTGTTTATGATTCACCATAACAAGTTTGTATTCCGGGTGAACTTTAGTGCCTAACTTGAGCTTCAGATCAAACCACTCACACTTGAATAAGATGGTTCTCTTAATTAGCAATTTTGGATAATCCAACTCCATAACTTCAATTAACTGACCATAATATTCATTTTCATCAACACTGTAATTAGTGTTTTTATACAAACACCATTGTTCATGGTAATTGTATGAGAACCATATCTTTCAATGTGAAATTTAAATCCATTTACATAATACCTTAGATAAGACGTCACCATTCACAATGGCCTTTTGCTAGATCCTTTATTAATCTGTTGGAGATGTTATATGATAGATCATGCACCTAAAACAAATTCCCATGAATTTGGTAACAAATAAATATAATTTCAATGTACATACACATGCATATAAACATAAATAATGGAATCATGGTATTCACATATTTGTCAAACCAAGATGCATATTCATTTTCAACTTCATAACTAGTAATGTGTAGTTGATGTTGCTTTAACTTGTCAACATAAATTCTACAAGGGAAAAAACAAATACACATGAACTTAACAAATTGATATATAAAAATAAACAAACTTATCTACTACTTAATGAATGGTTCCACTTTTGCACAATTCAATAAAATGTAGCATTGAGCAACCCTATATTATTGATCCTTCTTGAATCTCATTTTTTTCCTTTCCAAATGCATAAGTAGGATGTGTAAATATTGAAAATTTTCCTTCATGCTCTTTCGCCACATCTCAAGAATGATCATAGTTGCAAGGCACTTTTCAATGCCTCATGCTCATATGATCCTCAAAGTAGTATGAACAAAACAATGACGCTTCTTTTACTAAATATGCATTACATATTGAACCTTCAATTTTAGCTTTATTTCTTACGTTGTTTTTCAGCTTTCGAAGGTGTTTATGATATTGATACATATAAGACAATGTTTGTACACACATCAAAATAAATTATGAAACGTACTCATATCCTATTAATTACCTTTCATAGGTTACATCCATCAATATTGCACTAAACTAGCTATCCTTGCTTCATAAGTTGGGTGAAACAGGAGATGTTCCATCAAGTCTAAGAAGTTGGGAGGAAATATACGTTATAGCTTACAAAGAATAATAGGTATCTCTTCCATAAGTTGTTGCATATCCTCAATGCTTATGACAGTAGTAGTTAGGTCCTTGAAAAATAGGCTCAATTCTGTTAAGGCCTTCTACACATTGCCCAATAATAGTTCACATAATGGAATTGGTATCAATCGTTGCATGAATACATGACAATCATGGTTTTTCATGCTAAACAACTTCAATTTTTTCATGTCCACGCATCTAGCCATATTTGACACATACTCATTAGGAAATCCAATATTTTTTACCCATTCACATAAGACTTCTTTTGCTTGCTTGTCAAATGTGTAACAAGCTTTAGGTTATTTTCCCATTACTACACTCCATTCCAACTCAGGGCAGCGATAATATTGACTTAACTCCTGTTGAGATTTATTTGTATCCGTTGTCTTTCCTTCCACACTCATCACAATATTAAACACATTATCAAAAACATTCATATCAATGTGCATTACATCCAAATTATGTCGAATCAAGTTCATACTCTAATAGGTCAAATCCTAAAAGATACTTCTTTTCCTCCATCCACAGGTCCTACTGAAATGATCCGAGGCTAACACCTATAGATCGAATAGGCAAGTGCACCTATCGAGTATAATATAGCGTAGGAGTATCAAGTGTTGATCCCTCAAGGACTAAAAGTACTAGTGTTAACTCTTTATCTATTATTTAACTAATAAATTTAAGTGAATTAATTAACTAATTAAAAATTAAAATAAATTAATTCGACAAACTAGAATAAAATATGAAATAAAATTAAAATAAAATATGAACTAGTGGAAAAAAGGTGACTAGTATAACAAATGATACTTAAACATTGAATCCTCCTAAGACTTGTTAAGAAATTAATTTTCCAATAATACAATCTAATTCAATATTTATGGAACTGTGGAAATGCCTTTAGTATGTCAAAATCCTTCTCAAGATAATTAACATCTAATCATAGGTTGATTAATTGGAATGTCTTCCTAATTAAAATCCCTAAAATTGCATTATAGTTTCTTGAATTTCACTATTAGGTTTGACCCTAATCCAGAGGATTTATGTTATCCTATATGTAGGGGTACATGCAACTCTTTTCAATTGTGCTAAATCTATTACATAACTTGATTTCTCAATCTAAGTTTAAAGAATTGTAAAACAAGAATCAATATTCTGGACATATCAATTTAAGGAGATAAACAACAAACATAATTGAATTCCATAAAATAACGAAAAAATTATATTATCTAAAGAAAATCACAATTAAAAACTCATCTTAGGGTTCATCATACCCAAGTGCCTAACTAATTTAGTTCATAATGGAATTACTAGCCAACATCAAAATAAAAGGAAAATAAATAGAAAAGTTTTCATGATAAAACCCCTTTTATTCTCCAATTCTCTTCAAGCTTGATGGATGACCAATAATTCTCCTCTTGTGTATAGTTTCTTCCCCAGAAAAATAAAAATAAAAATAAACAAAAACTTCTCTCTAGAAAACAAAATAAATAAAAGACTTTTTTTTTTTAAAAGACTTCTCTCATTCCTATTTATACTTCTCTCATTCCTATTTATACTCCCCTTAGTCTCCCTCAAAATAGGTAAAATATCATCCTCCACCAATTAGGAAAAAATTCTCCCTCTCCTAATGAGGATAAGTCACAGTGAAACTTCCTAAAAAAAATGCACAGATCCTTTCTCAATTTGAATTAGGAAAGGACTAATTTTCTGTCAAAAAAATATCAAAATTGATCCCTGAACTATCAAATTTTTGTTTGATCCATAAACTTCTGAAATTGCATAATTCTACCTGAAAAAGTCCCATAATTCATCAATTAGCTCCAATTTTCAGGATTTCCTAGAAAATTATAAAATATAAGCTAAACATGAGACATCATCTAGTATTTTTTCCAAATTAGACTCAATTAACAATAAAACTAGCCTTAAAATTACTAAAAATAAAGAACTATCAAATTCTCTCATACTTAGCATTTTGCTTGTCCCTTAGTAAAAAGTAAAAAGTTAACAGAAAAAGAAACGAACTAAAAACTAAAATTAAAACAAGAAAAACACTAAGAACAAAATATGTTGGCCCTAGTACACCAAAAAGGGGAGGTTGAATTTGTGGCAAATGTGGACTTTAAATTTAAGAGGAAGCAACTAAAGAATGAAAGATTAGAGAAAGGGTAGGAGAAGAATGAACATAAGAGTTTTATAGTGGTTCGGGTATTAACCAACCTTACATTCACTCCCCATTCACCAATTTGATATTTCACTCAATCATTAGTGTTTTACAATCTCACACTCAACTTAGTGTTTAGGCTCACACCAAACCTTACAACTTGCATTTTCTAGGCTCACACAAAAACCTCTTACAAGTGTTTTCAAGGCTCACATTAAAACCTATCACAAGTGTTTTCAAGCCTCACACTAAAACCTATACAAGAGTTTTCTAAATAAGGGCTAACTCTCAAACCCAACTCAAAATGTGTTTAAAGTTCATACCAAACTATGTACAAGAAAATAAAGAATTAAAGTTGAGAAATAACTTAGCAAGAGTTTTGGCACATATTAATGGTTATCCTCTTACGTTCAAGTCTATTTGTTGGTGTATTTATAGGCAATAACCACCAAAGAGACGTTACAAATAAACTATGTCCAAATCTTCAAGTTGGGCTAGACATATTTTATATTAAATGCTAGTCAGACAAAATTCGCGATCGCTATTTTTGAACTGTGTCTAATAGCTAGTTCACATGACATGAAACCATTCGTCTTTCCAAAAACTAGTCGTTGGATCTTTCTAACAGATCTTAAACTTCGCGGTCGCTACTTCAAATTTGCGATCACTATTTTCCTTATAGGACACGATTATCACCATGAAATCGTCTATTTAACATGGAGATGTTGTTTCTGAAATTTACGGTCGCTACTAAAATTCGTGGTCACTACTTTTGAATCTCAACAGCTACAACAACAACTTTTTCAAAATTCACGGTCACTACTGCAAATTCATGGTCGCTAATTTCAAAGGCAGATTTTTCATACTTGGAGTTTCTTACTTCAATCACTTCTTTTCAACTCTTAATGAGATTATATCTTAATATATACAAAAACAACACTTAAAATTGATATTAAAACCTTTCAATCTATATTGTCAAGATTAAAACAGAGTCTTGACTTAGGTTTGAATAACTTAGTCCAACAAAACACATAAAGACTAACATAACTGATTCATAAACACATTTCATCCCCTCATTGGCATCGTAACAAATTGAATTAAGCGAGTTATGCGAAAAATTCATCAATTCTCAAACTTGCAAAAATTGTGTTCTAGCATACTTATTTAATCATAACTATCCCTAAATCAAATGCATCAAAGATTATCCATTCATATATCTAAAAAAAAAAAAAAAAACAAATTCATTTATCAATTTTCACACGACGTTAAAGGTTAGTATATGCTTTCATCATCCAACAACAGCCTAAAAGACTACCATAAACTTGAGAATAAATCACATCTCCACCACTTAAATTCAAATACAAGCACAAATCAAAAGGTCTTTCTTTTGGTTGTAATGGGACCTTGGTAGAGGGTAGGTGTTTTTAGGCTAGTAGACTACAAAATAATTGATCATGCTTACTAGATATTCTTTCAAATGAAACTCACATGATCTCTCAATAAAGAACAAATTTGATGCTCAAAACATAATCTCACTCTCATGGACCTTAAAAATAATAAAAATTTTAGGCCCTTACTTCATATCTTTTACAAAATAGAATTGAACTGCCTTGATAAAGAAATACATCCTTTTCTTCCTCTTTAATTTCTTTGAACTTTTTTTCTCATTTTTTCTTTTATATTATTATTTCTTTTTTTATTTAACTTTTTTGTATTTTGAGAGGAATAAAGAAGAGTTATTATAAAATCACACGAGGTAACAATTAAAAAATCAAGTAATTAACAAATTGATAAGAAAAAAATATTAAGAGAATGATATTGACATGCAACTACTTTGGCTATAATGTCGAAGCAACCATGAAAAAAACTAGATCTACCAATTGGAAAAAAAAAACCTTTCTTACAAGGTCTTGCTAGAATAGCAAAAATTGTGCTTTCATCAATACAAGAGATCAAAATGCACCAATCTATATGGGTTATCACATGTATAAATTCTTACTTTTCAATGAATGTAAATTATGCTTTAAAGAATAAAAACTTTTATCAATATGAATGTGGAATTTTGAGATGATTAATAACAATAATTTTACATTTCCTTTCATATTACTTCATAAATTTTGCTTTTAAATGATAAGTATAATGTCCATAGAATGGCATATTACAATATGAGTACTGATCTTTAGGGTAGTCATATTATTTCAAGAGCATATGTAAGCTATCTCTTTATCCTAATAGCACAACTATAATCTAACAATGTATATTTTGTTGTATTTAATTTTAACGTGTTGTAAAAGAAGTCATGTAAACAAACGAATTAGATAAAGGTTATTTGAGCCAAATGAAATTTGACCCAAACACCAAAAGAATAGCAAAAACTAGAAAATGAGGGTAAATGAGAAGCAGCAACATTTGGATTTTAAGGAGTAAAGAAAAAAATGTTGAAATGAGATGAAAAAAATGGTTGGTTTACAAAATAAGAAAAAGAAGGATAGGGAAAGAATGAAGCATCATCAATTTATTTTCAATCCTTAGCATTTGCTCAACTTTGAGAACAAGGTGAAACATCAATTACCAGGAAATACATCAAATATATATTAAAAAGTAATCCCTAAGTAAAGGCATAAGCAAAGCAATATGCTTAATATGCTTAATGAAAAGCCTATGAACAAGCTCCGTAAAAGTCTATTTCTATTAGCATATTGAGTTACATAAACAAATTTGAACAAAATATTTAGAGTTCATGATAAAAGAATATGCAGTAAAAATAGAGAAAAAAAGGGGGAAAAAGTAAAAAGAAATTAAAATTTCATAAAAGAAAACCAAAGTTATGAATTCTTACAAGAGCAAATCTAAGAGAGTAACATGGGAAAAAAAAAAAAAAAAGAAAAATATTAAGAAGAGAAATGATCTACCAAGTGCTAGATTAGCTTATCTTACTTAGTACCAAACAACATGTTGAATGGTTTTAATATTGTGTATAGTGTTTGTGTATAATCAACAAAAGGTTTTTCATATTGCTATGTCATGTTTTAGTTATTGTTTGCTCTATTAACATAAGAACAAAAGAACAGAGGTAAGATGCATTTAGCTCATTCAGACTTTATATATGTATAAGAAACAAAAAAAAAAACACTTGCTTTTTCATTTTAGAGTACATCAAATATTTTTGCATTAAAAAATTAGTGGCATTAAGACACCAAGTTGTAAATAAAACACTGCATAACATTTTTTGCAAAACAAAGTATCTGCAAGTTTTTCTTTTCTTGATCATGACTTAACATTCCAAAAAACTAATAATAAAATCCAATCTTAGCACTACTTAATTTTTACACCAAGTCTAATACATATACAGTGGAGCTGTGTGGAATAGTTCAAATAGATATAATAAAAGCGCATACTATTCAGTGAATGGATACATTTAAGCCATCACCTTAAAGCATCAATATTGAAGCCTTGCTTTAATCCTCTCTAAATATTTAAAATTGACAACACTTTCAACAGACAAAGCAAAGTCAAAATGTAACATAAAATAGTTGAGTGTGATATCAAACTGAAAAAGATGATAAGAGAAATATGTTAGGAAATGAGGGTAAATATATAAGGAGGCTCAAATTCGCCTTTTGTCATAGAATAGGGAACACCATCACCATCACCATGGTTGCAGAAAAGAGCTACTTTTTTTCACAATTTTTTGTTTGGTTAGTTAGGATATGATTCTAAGAGGCAAAAAGAAAATTTAAAAAGCTCAAATTTGCTTAGCAAAAGATGGCATACGTTCCTTATAATGTTTGATTTTTCAATGAAACAAAAAATGCATCATCACGTCCTCATAAAAAACACATACACAGAGTTACTGATAGATATCAAAACTTCAACCAGCAAAGTCACAACAATGAAACCAAAACTTCAACCAATAATATTTATCTCCAAAACAACCAAACACCATAAAATAGCCAAACTAAAACACCCAAACAACATAAATTTTGAAATAACTGTAAGCTTAAAACAATAAAAATACATTAATAAAAAAAGAAAAAAGGAAATAGAAAACATACCAAGACACTAAATAATGAACACCAAAGTTGCAAAACCCCTTAAATTTAAAATGAATCTCCAAAATTTTGCCTATAGAAAAAAAAACCTAAAATTAATATCTAGATTTAAACATAAAGAAAAGAAAATTTGAACAAATAAATAAATTGATATTGAGAGGAAACTTACCTAAAGTGAGACCAAGATGACACTATAACAAAAGATGGAAATAGACACCCAAGACATGTGACAGAGAGAGCGTTGAGACAAATAAAGTGAGGGAAATCCACTAAGATAAATACAATGATAAAGAAAGGGAAATCGACTGAGAATGCAGTAGAAAGAGAGATAAATAGAGCATTAAGAGAGAGAGAGAGAGAGAGAGAGAGAGAGAGAGAGAGGGAGACCACTGAGAGAGAGTGAGGGAGATGATGATAAGGAAGGGGGCAAACTAAAGTTTCTAACTTAGCGATGGACCAATCCATTGCTAAGTACCAGTGAAATGACACCCATTTCACTTACTAACTTAGCGACATATTCACTTACATAATTAGCGACTGAAGAAATCTGTCATTAAGCTAAACATTCAAACTTAGCAATGAACATCAGTCCATCGATACCAAAAGCCCTCACTAGTACCTGACAACTCTCTCACTAAATTTCCCTCCATAAAAAGGCGCGATGGAATAGTGATAGATGCAAACTCAGTCTGCAAATTTCCCTTACTGCTTGTCACTATTCCATCGCTCATATATATATTAAACCATTTATAAATACTGTATATTTATAGTTTATAGTTTTTTAATGCAGATTGAGATTAAAAAAATTATAATTTTTTATAAACAAGAACTAAATAAATAGTAAACCATTTATAAATATTATATTTCTACTTTTTATAATTGCTAAATACAAAATAAGATTAAAAATGTATGTAAATATTTATTATATCACTGACAAATAAGTAAATCATTTGTAAACATTGTTCTTTTTTTAAAAAAATTTATGAATTTTTAAGTATATTTTGAACTCATTTTCAATTATATTTTCATGAAGAATAGTTAAAAAAAATAAAACAATTTTTGTATATAAATATATTTTAATGAAAAATGTATGAGAAAACAGTTTTTGTTGAAAATTTTTGTTAGTTGTTTTACCTGTTTAGGAGAAAAGATGATGGAGATGATAATTTACTAGTTTTTTTTTTTGCAGATGTTTCAAAGAAGAAACTTATAGGAGTAGTTTCAGACTCTATTTTTTGTGTTGATCGATGAATGAGTTACAACTCTAGCTGAAAGAAGAATTTTGAATCGATCAAAAAACACGCATAAGAAGAAACTGGAAAAAGAAGTTTTGAACTCTGTTTTATAGTTTGATATATTAATGAATTACAAATCTAGCTGCGAGAAAAATTTTGCAACTGTAAATCATATTTATTTCATTTTCACTGTAGATTCATTATACATTGATTTAATGAATTAAGATATTTAAGATAACTATATTTATGTTCTGTGTTTTTCTTATTTTTACTATTAAGAGATTTTGATGGATGAAGTTGATTAAAACATAAATATTTAAGCGTATATTTGTTATAATATGATGCAAATCTTTTTATTTTTTTTCGAAAAGTGTAATGGCTTGAAGTAAATTTATGATTACGTATTCTATGCCCTTAGCCTAACTTAAAATTGTACCTGTCCCAAAGCCCATTGGAGAGAGATTAATCCTAGGCTGCGCCTCGCTCTAACTGCTACCATGTTTGTTCTTTATAAAAAAAAAAAAAAAATCAGGAATGCACTCATTCGAAGAACCAAACATCCTCGAATGTGAAAACCCTAGCACAGCACATATGTAAGGTGTCTGCTCCAGGCCCAGCTTTTGTTAGCTTTAGCGCAAGAAAGAAAGGGAAACCAAGCGATTATTGTTCTTTGATATACCCATGGTAATATTTTCAATTGCATGGATTGTCGTTTGGTTTTCAGAAAACTGATTATTTAAGCTATTTTTCTTGCAATTTCTTGATTTTTTTTTTTTTTTTGTAGGCACCAAAGAAGGAAAAGGCTCCTCTACCGTCATCAAAGCCCGCAAAGTCTGGTGGAGGCAAGCAGAAGAAGAAGGTGAAATTGGGGTGTTTTGTAAATTTTAATATTTCTTTCCTTTTCTTTGCCTTTTTAGGTGTTGGGCGAATTATGGTTATGAAATTTTGTTTATTTTAGGGTTCAATTATGACTACGTACGTTGTTTTTCTAGCAAGGGTAGAAAACCATGTGATTGAGGTTATTTATGAGAAAAAGTATTGGTATGTGCTGTTGAGTTTATCCTATATTAGTTTCTTTGTGTTATAATTTATGTGAAAATGTGTTTTACCATGATGAGATTTGGGGTTTATGTTATTGTTATTTTATGCTTTAATTGACAGTCTGGACAAAATAACTTTTTAATTTTCATAAATATTTGGGATTGAATTGTATACATCAATCAAACAATAGTGCAAATAACCAGCTTCGGCATTGTTTGCCTTATCAAATTTTTGTCGAACCAAATATATCGTTTGATCTCTAGGCACATATGCGGTGCTGATGCATGTTACACAGTTGTAGTTATGATGAAAGATGTAAGCTTTTTAATAGGATTTATTGTGCAGAAATGGAGCAAGGGAAAGCAGAAGGAGAAAGTGAACAATATGGTTTTATTTGATCAAGCAACCTATGACAAGCTTCTTAGTGAGGTTCCGAAGTATAAGCTTGTGACTCCATCCATCTTGTCTGACAGACTGAGGGTATATTTTCTTTATACTTTACATGCATCTCACTTCTACTGCTGTTAATTTATACTATTTGATATCCCATTATACTACATTTCATTTTGTACTTCACATTTGAGGTTAGCTCCTCCCCACCCCCATTTTCCTTTTTTTTTTTTTCTTTTTCTCTTTCTTTTTTATATGTTTAGTCCATTTATTTTCTTGTTCTCTTTCTTTTTTACATGTTTAGTCCTACTTTTATGGATATTTTGTCTCTTAATAAAATTTTCATTTAAAAGCTTGTGGTGTGGCTGCTGATTGTGTTTTTGAAATGCAAGTTCAATAACAAACTTTATTGCATTACATGGAGATAGCAATTCTATACTATACAGTTTAGTTCTAGAGGGTGCTAACTCTGACAGGAAATGAGTGTTTTACATCCATTTTTTAAAAGAATAATTGCAATTCTTGTCTGTTCGACGAGAACAGGGAAATAATCAGAAGGGTATTAAAAAAAATTTATGTGGAAGTATAGCATAATTTTTTGAAATTTCAAACTCTTATTTAATTTTCCTACAAATTTCATTTTTTTAACTATAATGAAGTTTGTGGATACATTATTCATATATGTGTGGCCTAAGCTTTGACAGTCCACTTTCTCTCCTTTCCTCCTTTTTCCTCTTTTTTTCCCTTAGCTTTTTGGATTTTACATGTATCAGTATAATTTGGTTTTTTTTTTTTTTTTTTTTGTTCGACAAAGGTTTTATCATTTCATTTTGTTGAGGCATTATGGCAGATGATGAAAAGAGTCAGGTGGATCTCCATTGATTGTACAACATGATTTCATAATCAGTCATGATTTCATTTCCAAAAAAATTATAAGCCTTTCCATGTGCATGTTTCAGTATTATTCAGTAATTATTTTTCTTCAATACATATTCATCGAAATTTTGTGTTTGTTTTGTCTTGGTAGTTTGGCTTGAATATGGCCTGGAGGGTAATCATTCCATGAACCTCTTAAAGCAGCATTTGAAATGCAATATGCTTTTTATTTCTTTAGATTGAGCTTGAATCAAAGCTCATTTTGTTCACTCATCACTTGAAAGCTTGTCTTTGTTGTAGTTATTAAAACCTCCCTGCCACGATCATGTACATAAGTATCGCAGTTGTTTGAGCAAGCAATGAAATTATAGTTGATTGTTCGAGTAGGCTTTAAAATTTGTGAGAAGCTGTCATTCATGAAAGTTGATAATTTTAGAAAGTATGTTTTTCATTATATTCAGACTATCATTGTGCTCTAATAATTGTGTTAACTTCTAAAATTTGATGGAATCTTAAACTATTTTTCTTCATATCAGGAGAAGAATTTTGATTGAGCTATTTCAAACCTACTGTTTATTCTTGTTTGTTGTTGCTGAAGAAAGTTGCAGCTTTGTGACTGATGTCCCTTTCTGCTGGATTTCAGATTAATGGCTCACTTGCACGTAGAGCAATCAAAGATCTCATGGCCAGAGGTTCTATTAGGATGAGATCTGCTCATGCCAGCCAGCGGATTTACACTAGAGCTACCAACACCTAAAAGGCAGAATGCACTGTATCTTCTAGTATTAAGGGGAAGCTAGTTCAATTTCCTTTAGTTTTTGCATTAAATCATTAATCTTGTGGATGTGGGTCCGATAATTTTAAATTCTCTTTTATTATACCGAGTGTTTACTATATTTTATTGGATCACTGACATTTTAAGGCGTTGATGAAATTTGTTTGATTTCACTGAAATATTGTACCAATGTATCATTTTCAGTGATTAATTTTCATGAAAAATTCTGGTTTTTGGAATTTGAACTTTTAGCTACCGAAGTATGATTTTGAAATTACACTAACAAAGGAAAAAAAAGCACATATAAAACCCTAAATGTGCATTTTGCTCTTCTTACCTCGGGGCTATTTTCGATTTGGAAGAGGCGATACGAAAGGAAAACGAGTGAACGAGTGTAGTGGGATAAGACGGGATAGGCAACGAAATTGTTTGTTGGGACGTTTCATCAGGTTAGATGAAAGATGATCAGAAGGATAGGTTCTATTTTTTTTTTCTTTTTTTTCAAATTTCGTTTTGTTTTTTTGGATGGCCGTCTTGCATGGATGGAATAAGAATTATTGGTCAATTGATAATTAATAATAATTGATAATGATTTTTAATGTGATTGTCCTATATTAATTAAAATTGATTTTGTATCCCTTTATATATATATATATATAGTCCCCTAATTAACTAGGGTTACATCTCAAACAAAAATGGAAAACAAATAAAAATCAAACTCCCAAATAAATATAAATAGGAAAACTTGAATTAACACCCAAATAGTCACAAATTTAAATAAGGAAACTCAAGTCATTTAATCCCAAAATTTGACCCAAATTTTGTACTTTGACTCAAATTCTACCTTGCCCATTTGCTAAGCCCAAATGTACATTTGCACCATCTTGAAGATTGAAAGCTAAAGGTTCTTCACTTCAACCAAATTGTTCAAAGGTTGATTTGCTTCTTGTAAATTTAATTTGACAATAGATTCATCCTTGCAATCTTCAATAGTGGAAATATTATTCCACAATCCTTGCATCGCACCTTGAATGACACCTTTGAATCTTTTTGCCTTTGCCCTTGTAATTGGTCCTTGAGGCATTGTTAATGGATCTTTGCTCATGCCTTCTTGATTTGCATCATTCCCTCCTTCCTCAAGATGATTCGTCCTAAAATCAAACTTATAACCTACATCAAAAGGATAAAGATCACTAACATTCAAAGTAGCACTAATATATACTCACCAAGTAGGTCCAATTTGTAGGCATTATTGTTGACTCTTTCTAAGACTTGAAAAGGCTCATCTCCTCTAAATGCAATTTAGATTTTCTTTGAGTTGGAAATCTTTCATTCCTCGTATGTACCCACACCAAATCGCTTGACTCAAAAATGACTTTTGTTCTTCCCTTATTTGCTTGTTGTGTAATTTGTTGGTTCTTCTTCTTGAAGTTGATTCGCACATTCTCATGAAGTTGTTTCACTAATTCAGCTTTCTTCTTACCATCCAAACTACTTCTTTCATTACAAGGTAACGGAATTAAATCCAAAAGAGTTAATGGATTAAAGCCATAAACAACTTTAAATGGTGAAAAACTTATAGTAGAATGCACAACATGATTATAAACAAATTCAACAAAAGGCAAACAATCTTCCTAATTTTTCAAGTTCTTTTGAATGATAGCACACAATAAAGTACCCAAAGTTATATTCACTACCTCTGTTTGTCCATTAGTTTGTGGATGAAAAATGGTACAAAAAATAATTTAGTGCATAATTTATTCCATAAAACTTTCCAAAAATAACACAAGAACTTTACATCCCTATCACTAATAATAGTTTTAGAAATACCATCTAATGGCACTATCTCCCTAAAGAACATATTAGTTATATGTGTTGCATCATCAGCTTTATTACAGGTAATGAAATGTGTCATCTTGGAAAATCTATCAACAACAAAAAAATAACATCTTTTCCTTTTTTAGACCTAGGCAAACCTAATACAAAATCCATAGAAATATCTACCTATGGTTCATTAGGTACAGGTAAAGGAATATATAAACCTCATGGTAAAACTCTAGACTTAGCTTGTTTGAAAGTAACAAATCTATCATAAATCTTAATCACATCTTTTTTCATATTAGGCCAATAAAAGTGTTCTTGGAAGGTGTCTAAAGTCTTAGCTATCCCAAAATGTCCCATTAATCCACCCTTATGAGCTTCTCTAACAAGCAATTCATGCATAAAACACATAGGTATACACAAAGCATTCTCTTTAAATAAATACCCATCCATTCTATAATACTTACCAAAAGCTCCTTTTTCACAAGAAGCATAAATACTAGAAAAGTTAAAATCCTCACCATACAATCCTAAGATGTGTTTGAATCCCAACATTTTTGCATTCATAGTGTATAAGAGAATATCTTCTAGATAAGGCATCGACAGCCACATTGTCCTTACCTTGATCACGTATGGGAACATCTCAATAAACTCACTCCACTTGGCATGCCTCTTGTACAACTTACCTTGTCCCTTGAGATGTTTCAAAGATTGATGGTCAGTATGAATTACAAATTCCTTAGGCCATAGGTAGTGTTGCCAGGTCTCTAATGCTCTCACTAATGAATAAAACTCTTTGTCATAAGTTGGGTAGTTTAAGGCAGCTCCACTAAGCTTATCACTGAAATAGGTAATGGGTCTCTTACCTTGCATCAAAACAGCTCCAATCGCTAAACCTAAAGCATTACACTTAATTTCAAAAGTATTAGTAAAGTCAGCCAAAGCTAAAACTTTTCCTTTAACAAATCGAATGCATGTTGTTGTTCACTACCCCACTTAAAACTAACATTTTTTTATTACCTTGGTGAGAGGTGTAACAATAATGCTAAAGTCCCTAACAAACCGTCTATAAAAACTAGCCAAACCATGAAAGATCTTACCTCACTTACCGATTTAGGTGTAGGCCAATTTTTTATAGCAATTACCTTTTCTTCGTCAACTTCAACACCTTTGGAACTAACAACAAAACCCAAAAACACAATTTAATCCAAACAAAAAGAACATTTTTTAAGACTAGCATACAACTTTTCTCTTTGTAAAACTTCAAGTACTAACCTTAAATGCTCAAGATGTTCATCTGAATTCTTTGACTATATAAGATATCATCAAAGTACACAATAACAAATTTACCAATGAAGGGACGCAAAACATGATTCATTAATCTCATAAAAGTACTAGGTGCATTAGTCAAACCAAAAGGCATAACTAACCATTCATATAAACTATGTTTTGTTTTAAATGTAGTCTTCTATTCATCTCCTTCCCTTATGCAAATTTGATGATATCCACTTTTAAATCAATTTTTGCTAAAAACACAAGATCCATGCAATTAATCCAATATGTCATCTAGCCTAGAATAGGATGTCTATACTTTACCGTTATATTATTGATTGCTCGACAATCAACACACATCCTTTAAGTTCCATCCTTCTTTAGTATAAGCAAAACAAGAACCACAGATAGACTCATGCTTTCTCGCACATATCCTTTGGCCAACAACTCCTTGACTTGCCTTTGAAGCTCATTGGTTTCCTCGGTTACTCCTATAAGCGGGTTGATTTGGAATTGGTGCTCTAGGAATGAAATCAATATGATGCTCAATACCCCTAATGGGTGGCAATCCATTGGGCATCTCCAAAATCCTGCAATAGAGAAACAAACTCACAAGATAAAATGTCATCAAGATCGTTAGTGGAAAAATAAGATTCCTTGTACATAAGTATGAGGATAGTCCTATTACAATACATCGCATCTCTAATGTCACTCCTCGTAGCATAAAAATTCATATGTTTCTTTTTATTCTCAATAATTTCTTTTGAACTCAAATTCTCTCCCCCACTCTTTGTCTTTTTTTAATTAACTCTTTCTTTTGCCTGACTCTTTTTATCATTTTTCCCTTTTTTTCTCTTAATTCACTCACACTCTCTTTCCCATTCTTGGATTCGGCCTCTTTATGCTTCTCTCATTCTTCAATTTATTAGTGCCTTTTGAGATCATCTTCATATACTTCCTTTGGTGATAAAGGATTAAGTATAGTTCGCTTCGTATTTTTTTCAATGGTGTACTTATTAGTGAAGCCATCATGATTTGTTTTTCTATCAAATTGCCACGACCTTCTCAAGAGTAAATGTCCAACATGCACAGGTACCACATCATATAAGACTTCATTTTTGTACCTGCCAATAGCAAAAGAAACCAATACTTGCTTGTTAACCCTAACTTCTCCACTAACATTCAACCACTTGAGCTTATAGGGTCTTGGGTGGTTAATGGTTGGCAAGCCTAGCTTTTCTACCAGGTAATAACTAGCTACATTAGTACAACTACCACCATCAATTATCACATGACAAACTTTATTGTTGACAAAGCACCTAGTATTAAACAAGTTTTCTCTTTGTTGGTTAACATCTTCATCTTCCTTTACATGAGTGCTTAGAGCTCGTATTGTCATAAGACAATCACCTTCAACCATATTCTCATCTCCCTCATAATCGGTTGCATCTTTTAAGGATGGCATAAATCACTATCTTCATCTTCAACTTCACTAGCTGAATAATATTCACCATCCTTCAAGATCACAGTCTTCTTGTTTGGGTAATCTCTTCGGTAATGACCTATCCCATGGCATTTAAAACATTTAAGTTTGCTTGAAGAAGTGTTAGATTTAAGTTTACCTTCCTTTTGAAAGGATGAAAAAATTCCTTCCTTTAAATAGTTTTAGGCGTAGTTGATTTAGTCTTATCATTTTTCTTCCATGTTGATTTGTATGGTGAAGTAGAAGAAAACTGATAGTTGTTGCACTTTCTCTTGAGCTGCTTTTCCACCTTTAAAGCATCACACATCCGCTATGTCCTTGTTCAAATCGTTAAGGAATCTAACCATTGTATTTTCGCTATCTTCTTTAATGTTTGCTCTACTCATAGACACCTCCATCTCCTTACAATATTCTTCAACACTCATAAAATGTTGCTTGAGCCATTGAAGTTGATTGTACAATTCTCGGTAGTAGTGATTGGGTACAAACCACCTTCTCATGATGATTTTGAGCTCACACCATTCTTTAATGGGATTTTCATGATTTCGTCTCCTTTTCTTTTTGGTATCATCCCACCAAGTCAAAGCATAGCCTTTGAATGAAGCAATATCTAGGCTTCATCTTTTTGGATTCGATGTAGTTATGACATTCAAACACCAACTTAATCTTCTTTTCCCAGTCCAGGTAGTCTTCGGGATTTAATCCCCTAAGAAATGATGGAATTTTGAGCTTAACTCCATCATTGTTATCACCTTAGCCTTGCCCTAACTTCCTCTTCTTCATTATCACCAAGAGATTCCTCATCTTCTTCATTATCACCAAGAGATTCCTCATCTTCATCTCTATGAATTCTTCTTAGAACTAGCTTTGCCTGTCTAGGTGCATTTTGATCATTAGAAGGCTCCCTATTGGTTTGAGAAACTTCCTACCTATCCATTCGATCAGACAATTGTTAAAACAGTCTTTCAATATTTTAGGACAACTCCATGATCCTTCTATCGCTATTATGAGGATCACTCATCTTGATAATCTATAAAACAAGGTTAATGAACCAAGATAAAAAGGACCTCATATGTTTCACTCCCTCTTTCACTTAAGTATGTTGTCGCTCAAATTCACTCGTGTTTGTACTGAAGTTATATTGGCTTTTCTCTAGATGAGCTCACACTCTTGCCTTTTACCTCTATTTTCTCGCTTAAGATTCTTACAAGAGCCAATTCTCACAATTCAAAACCAATACTTTAAATTAATTCACAAACAACCAAGCAATAATGAGATTTTGGCACTATATATATATATATATATACATATATA
>CATIWR010016808.1:0-13278 GCA_949677035.1 Omphalea diandra | reverse complement strand
ATTTTTATATATGTATAATTATATTTTAAAATGATATTTTATTATATTGTAAAATCTTACGATTTTACGATCCGATTTTACGATTTCGATTTTAGGGTCCTCTACCGATTTTAGGGTAAAATCTCGATTTTGACAACCTTGTAGAGAAAAGCCCCTGTCCCTGCTCTACCACTTGTCATTCCTAAGCAAGTACCATATTCAACTAATATTTTAGATTTTTATGATGAAATAGTACAAGATCAACAATAATTTTAACGAAAAATTTTATTTTGTCCTCATTTATCGCTTATTATAAGTTGAAGGACTTATCTGGCCATATAACCATTTTGATCCGATAAGAATTGAATATAATTGACTTTAAGTAATTTTATGAGGGGTATTTTGGGAAGGCATGGTGTTGCCCAACTCTCTTTTTATATAAGGTATGTAGATATGGATCGTAAATTGAGATAATTCTTTGCTATATTTGATGTATGAGATTAACTTGTAAGATGAATGGCGCATATTCTGAATATTTTATATTTAAACAATGAAAAAGTAATATATATTAATTATTTTATACGTGTTACTTATCTAATAGTTTGAAATAATATATCGAGAATGTTAAAATATTTTACTATAATTTGAATTTTCTATGCCTAAATCAATATGATATATACAAAAACATAATTTATATTCTTGCATCTAAAGAATAAAAGCCTTTGATATCTTATTATTATATTTGTTCTCTTATAGATTGCAAAAAAAAAAGCAAAGATCCTAAGGTAATTTCTTTCAAAATTTAAATTAACCATGTGATGACAAAATCTAATTCCAAACACTTATTTTTTAATTATCATGCATTAAAGTTTTTTATGTTTTATTCACTATGTTTTATACTAAACTAATTTAAATAAGATTATTTATATTAAATGTAATAAGTTGATAAAAATTATCTTTCTATAATCTCTAATAAATTTGAATTTAAAATAATAATATAATTGGTTTTAAATATCTATGATATGCAAAATAATGAGTCTTTGAACTATGTAAGAATTAATTAATTGATGAGAAGAAAGATTTGGTTTGATTTGGCTCTACCCTCCAAAAGAGATATTTGCACCATAATACTGGTCATAATCAGTCACACATCTAAAGAAAAATGCTAACCAATTTGGCATGCCACTCCCTTGTCCTTTTTGTTTTATTAGGTTAATAATTCGTCAATTACATGCTCGTTTTCTTCATGAGGTTCTAATTTCAAGATTGGACCACCACAAAATCGAGCTGAGCCGAATCCTTGTCAAATTCAAGCTCGAGTTCAACTTAAAAACTCGAAGGTCGAGCTTGATCAAACTTCAATTTTTGAGCTCGAATTCGGCTAAATACTCAAACTCAACTTGATTAAACTCATTTATATATATAATTTTTTTTGTGACACCTGTAAATTGAAATTCAACTTGAATAAGCTCGAATAAACTCAAATATTTATTATCTTTGTAAAGAAAATAAGGGCCAAAAATTAAATCTTAGAAGTAATTAAATTAAATACATATGTTGCCGACATTATGGAAGTTACATGTAAATATATTTTTTACTCATTATATATATATATATATATGCAACAAGTTAAGTCTTAATATCTTTTATTTTAGGGATAAGGTACACATTTATCCTTTATATTTGGTTTAAAGAATATATATAAGTCCTTAATCTAAAATTTATAATAAATAACTGTTTAAATTATTTAGTACTATTATTTATGCCCCTGTATAAACTGGAAGGGATAACGGTTTTCCCTTCATTAAACCACAATAAAATTCACACTCTCCCACCCAACTGCTCGAGAAATACTTAAACCCTTCAGTCATCTCCAAAAAATCTCCTTTTTTGTTTCTTTTATCACTTTGCAAAAAAACCTCCATAAGCAACAACAATTATTTATTGATTTTCCTTTGTTTTTTTTTATTTTGGAAAAAAATAAAGCCGAAAAGGAGAGGGTGATGGTGGTCCAGCGCGACTTGGTTAGGGTTTGATGGAGGAAGATCCAAGTTTGGGTTCGTTCAGGGGCGGGGGGAGAACACCAGGATTATTCTCAAGTTGGTGGGGATATGGGTCGATGCTTGTTTGAATAAGAGAGGAGGAAGATGTGAACGATGCCGATTTTGTATGGGTGAGGAGATCGAGATCTGAAGAAGCTGGTGGTGTTGAAAGAAACAAGATAGAGGAATCTATGTACTTTAATGCCTAAGTTGTCATTCATGGTTTCTCATTCTTTTGCCAAATGGTTTAAAATTGGGTTGAAATGGACAACAAGAGCTTCATTTTTGCACTAAAAGCATTAGCATATTTCAAGCGTTTTAATGGAAAAATCATTCATTGTGCAATTGGAAAGATGGTTTTTTTTTTCTTCATTGGTTCAAAATGCATTGATCCATATATATACTGTACATGGGTATTGGATTTTGGCTTACCAAGTGTTTGATGAAATTCCTACTAAGGAATATCACCTTTTGGATTTGTAACCATCGACTTATGACCAACATCTCTAATACCTTTTTATTTTACTGCATACTCATTGTCAAAGGAAGTTGTAATGAGCGATGAATACAAGACTTTATATAGATATACCATATAGTTATAAGGCTCCTAAATGATCTCCAAATTGTAGAGGTAAGAATGATTTAGTTGTTTTTAATCTTAATTAATTATTGGGGTTTAGAAGGAACTTATGAAATTATGCTAAGTATCTCTCTTATACTTGTAAATACCTTATTGGATGCAGGATTCAAGTGATCAAGAAAGTGAAGAACATAATTCATATAGCTTTGTGAAAACAAAAATAGTACCAAAAATCAGTTGTTTTTATCGTGGTTTAACGAAGGAGAAGTTGTTATCTCTTCCCATTTATATAAGGGCATAAATAATGGTACTAAATAATTTTGATAGTTATTTATTCTAAAGTTTAGATTAGGGGCTTATATATGCCTTGAGCCAAACATAAAGGGTAAAATGTGTACCTTACCTCTTTATTTTAATATTAAGATATATACAATATTTAATTAGCTAACAAGTTAAGTTTTCAGTCCAAAAATTTTCAATTTAAACTAATATATATCAATTTATAATACATTCTCAATGAATTATTTGTATCTTTTGGAATATGCCAAATTTACACCACATAATGAACCAAAAATGGGAACATGCAAAAGTTGCGTGAGACTAAAGCTAACGAAAGTAATGTGACTAAAGCTAAGGCATATCTCAGGCTAAAAGTATTAAGAACATGCTTAGTAATCAATACACTGTCCATTATATTTGATAATTTTTGCAGAGAAAAAAAGAGAACATTAGTAAAAGAAATTATCAAAAAAGTAAGAATCATGGCATGAATCACCATAATTGTAATGAAGAAATACTAAAACAATAGACAATCTCCAGCAAGAAAGAGCAATATAAGTGATAATATGATATCTGCTATTTATCATGGGGTATATTTCCTTGCCAAATTCAATTCTACAACAATGTCCTTTCCATTGCATAACAATAATCATTAAAAGAAAATAAATGACTTTCATATGTTTGAATTAGAATCTAAAATACAAGAAAAATAGGGTATGCAATGCCATATGAATTGAACAAACAATAGTGTTTTTTCATTCATTCTTCATATCATACAAAATCCTTTTATAAAAGCCAAATGCAATTCTATAACTATGTCTTTGTCGCATAGCACATAAGCAAAATGACAAAACACTACAAAAACAACAATGAAGAAGAGATTTAAATAAAACTTATTTCAAATTTTGTTTAGTTTTGCTTTTCAATGTTGTAATGAAAGCTTCTCAATATAAAAAAAAATACACTATTCAATTTTCAAATAAACCCAACAATAAGAAATAAGAGAAGTAGAGAGAAATTTCAAGTCAAATAGCTTAGGTAGTGTTGAACGACAATAAGAGAAGATAAAGGGTTGTAATATGGCTAGTTGTTAGAGAGGGAGTGTTGAACAACCATAAAAGAAGGTGAGGTGGTACGATCTAGTTAACTATTAGAGAAGAAGTGTTGAACGACGATAAAAAAAGGTGAGGGCTACGATCTAGCTACCCATTAAAGAGGGAAAGTGTCGAAAGATGAGAAGAAAAAGTGAGAGGCTACGATTTGGCTACTTGTTAGAGAGGGATTATTGTACGACACTAGTGATAAATGAAAGAAAGGCAATGATGTAGCAGGGAACAGATAGAAGGGAAAATGTTGTTTAGGTTTAGGTTTTTACTTTATATACTAGTGGGTAATATTGTAAATATGTCATATTCAGGGATAAATGAATAAAATTACTTACTAAGTCTAAGCTCGATTAGACTAGCAAGTCTCTCGAGGCGAGTATTTTGATAGTCGAATTTGGTTGCTTGACTACTCGTGTAGCTCAAGCTTGAGCTTGACTCGATTAATCTCGGGTCAATTTCAAGTATTTTTCGAGTCAATCTTGAGTAACTTGTGAGCTGTCTTGATTCGTTTACACCCCTCACCACAACACAACCACCTTTCGATTCATTTTTTGTTTTTTCTTTTTAATATATGATTGATTATTAATTGAATAAATGGACTAATTAATTAAGTTGAATTCAGTTTATCAATTAAAAAATCATATGAATTGATGAAACTAATTAATAACTAATGCCAACAATTTGTTTTTTCATGAGTATTAAGAGTATAATTTAGTCTTGTAATATTAGTCTTCAATAATTATTAAGAGCATAATTATTTTTAAATACATTATACTTTTTTATATGTTACACAAATCATGTAACACATAACATGTTAAATAAAAATTCAATTATATATATATATATATATATAACTAAAAACAAAAAAGGATAAGGGATACATTACAAGTTTAATATCAATTGAGATAACTTAATACTGATAAAGCATTTTACAATTTATCCCTTCTTTATTGATAATCTCCATTTGTCTTTGGATTTTAAATGATAAGAACTTGGTGAATAAATCTCTAAACTACAAATCAAACTTTCTTTGGCACTCATATCTTTTTAGATCCATAGAGGTTAGGAATAATAATATTTTCATCATTTAGTTTTGCATAATAAAAGTGTAACTTATGGCTAAATTTATCACAATAATAACATTATCAAGGGAATGTTTTTCTAGGTCTATGGAATGATTAATCATAAAATGATCTCTTATATACTTGAGACTTAGAAGTGAGAGCATGTGTAGTTCTATAATGTCTTGGTCTTTAAGATCTATGCATTAAGAGCATCATATTGTTCATTAGGCCTAGAGTGTGTATGTAAGCATCTACAATCATGCACATATGTTCTTTGTGAGTGCATCCTAAAAGGTGAAGAAGTGTGATCATGTACAAAGTATCTTCTTGGTGTATGGTGTGACACATTTTGCCTTCTTGACCTATAAGATGCATACATGTAAGCATATAGGAGCAATACTTTCATCATTTAGTCTTGCACAACAAAAGTATGCCTGATGGCCAAATTTACCACAATAATAACATTATCAAGGGAATGCTCTTATAAGTTTATGGAATGATTTATCCTAAGATGATTTCTTATTTACTTGAGACCTAGAAGTGAGGACATATATATTTTATAAGGTCTTTGGTTTTTGAGACCTATGCATATAAACATCATATTTTGCATTAGGCCTAGAGTGTGTATGAAAGCCTTTATGATCATATACTTATGTTCTTTGTGAATGCATCCTAAAAGATGAAGAAATGTGATCATGTGTAATTTAAAATCTAGGTTTATGGTATGGCACATTTTGCTTTTTTGACCTATAAGATGTATATATGTAAACATGATTAACCTTTTAATTATAGTTTTTAGTGCATGCAAATGCTTGTGTTTGGGCCTTGGGTTTGTGTGCTTGAGGCTTTACTTTAACATTAATCTTTTATGAAGGGATTTGTGATCTAATATGTGCGCCTTCATAAACACACTCTTAAAAATGGAGAAAGAGGTAGAAGCATAACTATATCCTAGTCCATACTTCATAACATCTCTTTGAGAACCCAAAGCAAACCTAAATTTTCTTTTCCTTTTATAAAATTTGAAGAAGATTTTTCAAATTCAAGACTTCTTTTTTTAAACTTTCATTTTGTTCAAAAAGGTCTTTTCATAAATTAATTCTTCATTTTCCTTTTTCAAAGTATTGATTTTCATTTTCAAAAATTTCCTTTCATTTGAATCCAAGAAAAAATGTTTAGAAAACAATTTCTTACTTTCTTTTCTTCAAATTTCAACTTCTTTAAGAAGCTTCTCTTTCATTTTTAAGACGGAAGAACTTTCATTTATTAAAATTTTATTTTCATTTCTTAAAATTTTATTTCTATGAAAAGATTTATTGAAATTTATTATTTATTGATTTTAGGGCATCAACTAGATTTTCTACAACGAACATTTTATTTATATTACTATTAAGTTCATATATCTCATGTAGAGAGTTTTCCTAGGATAATTCTATATGGATATCAAGCATCCAACTTTTTCTTTATGTTTCACTTTTCTCTTCTTTTTTTTTTTTTTTGTTATAGGATTCATCATGACTTATAGATGTGGAATTTATTAAGTCCCTTCATCTCTTTTCATCTTGATAATAGTATTCTAGCTCCATTAATATTCGACTTCTTTCAATTTGAATAAGTCCATTTTTAAAGAAGCTTACATAATAAGAAGATTGATGGTTGCCATTGATCATTTGCTCTTTGAAAATGACATCCTCAACTTTTTTCTTAAAATATTTAGAGCTTAGTTGTGATACCAATTATTAGTTCTTCAATAAGGATGGTAATCGAAGACAAGAGAGGGTGAATTGGGTGCTTTAAAAAATATTTGGAACTTATTAGAAAATTCTTGAACATGTTGTTAGTGGAATGACATTCATAATTTCACTCTTGCTCTCAAAGGAGGTAGAGCAGAAAAAAAGAAGATAAAGACATGTAAGATTTATAATGGTTCAATAATGTGCCCATATCCACTTCTGAAGTCACATTTAGACCTTTACTTTCTTTTTTTTTTTTTTTTTGAGAATAACATTTCAACTCTCATTTTATAAGGATCAAGAGAGCAAAACCCAATCGATGATTTTTTGGGCGAACTCATCAACCTATATGCATTTGTTAGCTAAGCATTAACTTTTCTACATTTATAAGGGATTGCCCAAAAAGGTGACCAAGCCTCCCAACTAGGTAAATATCTAAGTAGTGCTTAAAGAAATCCTAACACTTCAAAATACAAAAGCAATATCTAAAGATGATTTACATATTAAGCTCACTTTTACCCTTATAAAGCAGAATTCCCTTTACAAATGCTTATTTTCCCTTTTTAAATATTAGTATCAATATATAAAGTCATATTGGATGTCCTTATATAAATCTAATTCAATTTGAATGGTTTTTATTCCAAATACAAAACTAGCTATTATTAGCTATTTTCAACAAAAATTAGTTGTTATAGACTTTCCATGATAGTTGGAAATGTCTAACAATAATCGATACACTTCCACGAGCGTTAGTGATGTTTCATAGTTGTTGAACCCAATTATGCACAAAAAAAACTTTTACTAAAATGGTCATAACTTCTTCTACAAAACTCCAAATTATAAATCATTTATTTTGCTGAAAACTAGACTCAAATTTCTTTCTTTTCACATATGGTACATTATTTAATTCCATGTAAATTGATATGTGGAGCATTTTGAAGTCAATCTATCCGCTAGTTTTAATTTTAATATTGACTTTTCTCCATTAAAGTCCCTATAACTTTCTCTGTATAGCTTGTATTTGTGCATGGTTTGATTCTTTTTTAATTCTTCCAGAATCATTTGCATACCTCCTCCATTATCACTCTTCTGTATTTAATTGAATTTCCTCTTAACAATTGTGGAGATTTTGCAACATTCATTGAATTCATCTTTCAATGCTCGTTGAGATTTTACCATGATCGTTGACCATATTCACAAGGCTTTTCTTATGCTATTCTTTTTTTTTATTATTATTATTTATCTTTCAATCTTAGAAAAATATTGTCACAACATAAACAATCATATCAATTAATTATGTGACTAAGGCAAATGCCTTATCAACCTTGGGGTCATATGCTCAACACCTTTGCCATCATTAAATTATATTTAGGCCACTTATTCTAAACTTCGTCAACTTCCATAGCACCCATATCTTCATTATAAAGCTATAAATCCTATAATATAACCTACAAGCTCATAATAACAATTTGAATTAACATATGACCTATGCTTCCATTTTCCCTTCCTAACAACTTCTTCTATTACAACCAAAACCATTTGTGTATGAGTTTATGCTAATATTTTTTTTTCTTTCTTTTGTCATTTCTCATTAGTCCATTTAGGCATAAAAGTAGTTAATAATTCATTAAAGACTTTTAATAAGTTCAAAGCTAAGTTGTTATCATGTATACCATCCCTAACCATCTCTTCAATAGTAGTCAACATCTATGTTGGAAAGACATAAGCTTGACCATTCTTCATATGATTGCAATTAGGTGATGTTTGCATCTCATCACTCATTTTGCTACTTCCTATATGAATAGTAGGGCTATATAAACTATTTTATGCCTATATTTCTCCTAGCTTCAAAACTTTATGTCTTGCACCTTTAAATTTGATAAAATATCAAAGCCTTGGGGCATCCTCACTTTCACTAAATAAATTAAGTCATCATCGAGTTAGAATCAGAGTAGAATTTAACGAAAAACTTACACTTAGTTATGGGGTGTTGAGAATGACAGGTTGATATTGTGCTTGTATCTTTGCTAAAGATGTAGGTATTAAAGAATCATATGGCCAATTATCTCTCATACCGAAGTTCAGTCTACAATCATAATCTCTTTCAATATGCCCCCAACAATCCACATAAGTAACAATATCATGGAAATTTTATAATGAAGATAAACCCATACTTGCTCCCCTTCTTTTGTTTAAGACAAAAGTTCCTAACTCAAAATAGTGATCTATTAAAATTAAAACTCTAACTCTCATATACAATTACATTGTATTATCATTAAACTTCCTATTGAAATAATATCATCCATTTTGGATATAGCTCGTCTAACAATTTCAATAAATTTTTTTTATTATGGAGAAGGTTATAAATCCAAATACATATTTTACATTTAATGTGGTCTTCCCACTGAAAGCAACTATCATATTCCATATAATAAATCTTTCTCATGCAATCAAAATTCGCCACATATATAACCAAAAATAGTAAAAAAAAATAAAAATAAAATAATGCAAAAAATTATTTTTCAATACCATTATAAACTATGAAAAATAATGATTGATGGCACCAATTATGATAAAGACCTCTTTGAAATCCATCATTTAGGAAAAATGTTGTTAACATGAGATCAGATTAGTTACTTCAATTGATTAAACTAAAAATTGATTAATAATCTAATTTGATTAATTAAAAAAATTAGATTTATATATAAATTTTCTTCTTTTAGCATATTTTGGATATAAATGAAAGAAATATTTTTGTTTCAAAATTTCATTTATATTAATTATTTATAATAATTAAGGTAAATTAATTATGACTTTTGCAATCATAGATCTTTAATATAATATAACACATATATATTTAAAGAAACCTTAAATTCTTTTTTGGTCAAGTACATTAACTAATTCTATGATTGTGATAAATAATATTAAAGTGTCTTTTTCACTAAATTTAAATTCGTTTTTTTTATTATTATTCAACTCATAATTAAATAGATTTTGGATTATATCAATATTAATAAACATTTCTTTATTTGGTTATATCTTTATCTAAATTATTCTCTTTTTCATCTTTATTCAAGCATCATGAAATAAATTTAAAAATAACAAACTGACATTTAAAATCAATAATTTATATCTATTGTACTTAAATTATAAATATTTTTAATTGAATTAGCTGATTAAACTAATTAGACCAATTCAATTAATTAGTTTCAATTCTCATATCATGGACCCTAAACCATGTAACATCATGGTCTGGGTGTCCTACCACACATGTACCCCAGTCATGTGGTTATTTAATTCTGATTCAATCTAAATTTGCACATTTTTTCCAATTTTTTGTGTGAATTTCACACATTTTCCTTTTTTTATTTTATTGATTTTTCTCTTTATTACTGTAAATAAAATAAATTGATGAAATATTCAGCTAGTTCATTACATATTTATTATTATTATTTAATTTGATTTAATTTTAATTTTAAAAGTTTTATTTTTATATAAAAATTAAATAAGTTAAATGTTAAAAATAAATAAATTATAAAAATTTAATATTAAAGTAATTTAATATATATAATTAAAATTAAATTAAATTAAAATTTTATGAATTCTATTTGATTCAATTATAAATATATTACTTTGATTACTTTAATGTTTACAGCTGATGAATATTTATGTAATAATTACCAAACATGAAACTAGATAAGATGAATATTGTGCTAGCAGACAATAAATATTCCAATACTCATTAATAAATAAAAAACTTAATGAAAGAAAATTATATATTTTTAATGAATAAATTAGTTCATGTAGAATATTACATAAAAAATAATTAATATGAAAATTAAAGATGATAAAATATTATGTTTATAGATATGAATAAGTACTAAGCAATAAATATTGAGTTTTATGAAAGGAAGTTTTATGTTTCTAATAGACAAATTAACTCATGTACAATATTACATGAAAAAGTAATGAATATGAAAATAAAAAATGATGAATATTATGTATATAAATAATGAACATTTCGATGCTAATCAGTAAATATGAAACTTTTTAATGTGCGTATTCTAATAGAACACAAAAATAATGAACATTATTAAAACAAATGATGAATATTTCATCACTAACTAATAAATATAAATATTAATAAAATATGATAATGTAATTAACATAAAAGATTACAATTGATGAACACAGTGTTTAAAAATAATGAATATTTATGTACTAAATAATGAACATGCATCTTTATATTATTTAAACAAATGATAAATGTTGAATTATTTAATTACTAAAAACTACAACTGATGAATATGAATATTAATAAAATATAGTTACATATACAATATTATATTAAAAATTAAATGACCATAAACAAAATATTGTTTAATAAAATGATAAATATAAAAGATTATATTTATATTAATAGTTAATGAATATTTACTTATGAAGAAGTAATGTACATATATCATATGTGTGGTAAATAATGACAATACCAAAACATAAAAAAAATCACATTTTGAAGTCTAAAATCACGATACTACATGGTATGGGACTCATTATATAATTTGCCAATTAGTTCAATCTAGTCCATTTTAAAAACATTGTTTGGGACTTCAATAGTGAAAATGTGTGGCAAAAACCACGGCCCAAATCAAATGGACTATGCACTCTGGGTCTGGGCTTGGGCTTTGCATTGCCCACACACACAAATACACATGTAGCGTAAGTTTTCTTCTTCTTAGCACATGCGTGACATGGATCATCTCCGCAATGCCTACTCTAATTCCTCTGATGAAGAACCCGAACCCACAACCAGACACAGAACCTTCGTTCTCCCTCCTCCAAAGCGACCCAAACCTGACAATTCTCTAATCCTCCGAAATGAAGCTCCGATTATTCCCGGCCGATACATATCCAAGCGAGAGCGAGCTCAGACTGCCGGTTCGGACCCCAATCCCGATCAGAACCCTAATCTACCTCTCTCAACTTCTCTTGGTAATTAAAAAAAAAAGGAAAAAATCTCTCATCTGTTTCTCTTTTTATATGTATATATGTGTGTTTTATTGATAGCATTATGGTGATTTTTATTGCTAATTGTATACTACTACTTCACATGATAATAACAAATAGGCTGTGGTAGTTATTAGTGTTATATTTATAGTGGGTACGTTGGATTGTTGCTTTAGATGCTTAAAATTAAAGAAAGTTAAAGTCTTTGATATCAAGATTCAAGAATGGTGTTATATTTAGGAGAAAGTTCCCTGCTTCGATTAGGAGCTTAAGTGCTTTTTTCTTTTTTCTTTTTTTTTTCCCCTCTTTTCTTCCAGTTTTGGGGAGTATTAGTGATTCAAATGTACCCTGTGATGTTTTGTCTCGTTTGAGGCAAGCAAAGGGTGGCCGGAATCCACACCTAACGCCAATATCTCAAAGGTTGTTTACATCTCTGCGTAGCCACAACAATGCTGTCAACGCACTCAGTTGGTCCCAAAGTCATGGTAATTGACATTATTCTTTTGTATTCCTGTAATTTATTTCTGGTCATTGTTTATATTGCTTCACAGCTGCTTTATGAATTAGGTTACAGGAGTTGTGGTATAGGTGAAATTGTTTCTGGCTTTTTGCATAGAATTATATTCTATTTGTGCTCATTGTTGGCCTTATTGATCTTTTCATTATAGTTAGTCTGCAGCTCATCTTCTTGCTTCTGCTGGGATGGATCACTCTATCTGCATATGGAATGTATGGAGCTCAGATCACAAACTAGCTAGGATAATTAGAGTTCATAATGCGGCTGTTAAAGATGTGAAGTGGTTGAAGCAAGGGTTGTCGGTGCTTTCTTGTGGATATGACTGCTCATCCAAGTTGACCGATGTTGAAAATGGTATACAGACTCAGATTTTTGAGGAAGATCAGGTTGTTGCAGTTATCAAGTGCCATCCAGACAATTCTAACCTTTTCCTTTCTGGAGGATCAAAGGGCCAAATCAGATTATGGGATATTAGGACCAGGAAGGCGGTCCATGAATACATCCGAGGTCTAGGTCCGATTCTTGATGTTGAGTTTACCATTAATGGCAAGCATTTCATCTCATCTAGTGATGTTAGTGGAGGCAATGTTAGTGAAAATTCTATTATTGTTTGGGATATCTCACGACAGGTTCCACTGTCCAACCAGGTAACAGACTTTTCTTTTCCTACTTTGTCTCCATTCTGTATCATCAGCAATTTTTTTCTTGTAGAACTGTTCTTCAGTCTCTCTTATGGCCTATGAATGCTTGTGTTTTTCCATATATCTTTGGGAAGTCACCTCAAAATGCAAAATTCTACATGCTGACAATTCTTTTAGGGTATGTTTGGATGGGGTGTTTATAATGGAATGGAATGGATTGGATTGGTTTAGAAAAAAATTTTATGTTTGGGTTGAAAGGAATGGAATGGAATGGAAGGGTTTGGTAAACCCTCCAAACCCTTCCAAACCATTAAAATGCAAACACCCCAA
>CATIWR010016791.1:0-10028 GCA_949677035.1 Omphalea diandra | reverse complement strand
ACTAGTTAGAAATGTATGCTACATAATACCATATTTCATATCCTTTTAAAGAATTGGATAACACCACTACAACCAAGACTACGACTTGAAAAATTAGTAATGGTCAAAAGGTTGAGTATGAACATCCTCCCCTTAGAAAATTAAAAATATTAGATCACTAAACTGCCATAACGACTACACCCTTTAAAAAAATCAAGCAAAAGATATCATAATCAAAGATATAAAAAATTATCATTGACCAAAACAACTTCATAAATAGCCACCTCCTTACCATAAAAAAATAGTTAACTAGAATTAAAAAAAAAAAAAAAACTATATAGCACCAGTCTTCCTAAAATATAAACCCATATAAAAAAATCTAGTTTTTAAATCATTTGAGATCACTATCACCAGTAAAGCTCAAATACAAGCATCAAATAAGGAAGAATACTTCCAGGCTATCAAACAAAAACTAGATAAGTTGCAATCTAGTATCGTCCAAAAAATACCACAGACTTACTCAAAAACTGCAATCCTATCATACTATTTATGCCTTTAAATAAGTTTCAAATGAAGAAAATATCTTTCAAAGAGAACCCTGTATACAATAAATTGATAAAATCCATTGGAACTATATACGACTATATTACCCTAGAACACTGCCCTAAATATCAATATTAAGTAGAAACTAGATATCCTTTCCTAATACAAGTATAATTTTGTTTCTAACCATGAGTGGGATATAGATGAAATGTCAAAATTATTCTTGAGTTTCCTACAACAAATAACAATGGTAACTAGTACTTACAAAACTTAGCTAGGAGTTATTGATCAAGCTATTGCAAAGTTGTTTCTCAAGATAACTGAAAGGGTGGTGGGATGACCATTTCACTATTCAAAAATAGTAAGATATTGAGATCAGAATGCTTAAATGAAAATGGCAAAACCATACTTAATGAAAGGGGATAACCCATCTAAGATGTTGTTGCAACGCTCATTTTGGCTATGTCACTTCAATTCATTAAGGATTCTTGACACCTAAAGGATAAAAATTTTAAATTACTTTCTAACCTAATGTGTAAGACGCTGAGTGACTTTAAATGGTAAGGATATTTTCTTTACTAGGATCATGTTAAGAGAAGATTCCAACCTACCATTTCAGAAGAAAAGGTTTCTTGTTGGTCGACCTTCGTTTTTAAGGGAAAGGTTAAAACCAAAATCAAAGATGAACATGGAAAATCAGATTTCATATACTCAACTCATATAAAGAGAACTTCATATGGAGAATTGATTAGTTATACCTAAAAAGAAGGTTTGAAATTTTCCAAGATATGAAGCTACAAAAACTATTGAAAATTTTGCCTTCAAGGTTAGTTTTAAGCCTTTTGGTACTGATGAAGCTGAGTTCAATAGCGAGATTCTTTCTCCTCTTGACATCTAGGACAAATATGATTCTATCATTCATGTTTGAACTAGAGTCAAGTTAAGAGTTTCTTTCAGCAATTTGCTTAGCCCTTTTAATCGCAATAGATTTAACAACCATTTAAGGTTTAAAGTTTGATTGGAGATGAAGATAATGATAAGAACATTGTTAACTTGTACCAAACTCATATGCAATTTTAATACATTTGCCAAGGATCATTTTAAGAATCAAGCAATAAAAATTTAATTCCCAATAAGACCAATAAATAACCCATACTTAAAAAGCTTAGTCACAAAGAATTAAAAGGTTGTTTAATATAGATCTAAGATAAACTAATAGTTTGAACATATCAAGTCTTCACCCGATAAATTCACCAAAGTTCTTTTAAGAATAAAAGAAAGGAATTAAGCCTCACAAAAACTAAATATCATTTATTGAATGAAGGTGTACACATTTTTGAAGCCTTATATAGGCATTATAAGACTCAAATTAACTAATACTAATTAAAAAAGGAAAAGAATAAATTAGGAATATTCTTAAGTAGCATTTAGCCAAAAGCAGAAGTAATCCTCCTAGAACACTAACTAATGTCCCTAATTAAAGAAAACAACTAAAAGAAATCCTAAAACAAATAAAAAGTCCTAGCTACCCCTCCTAATCCAAGATAAGGTAGGATTGCTAACTAATGATAACTAAGTAAATATTTGACCTAAATTTTGATTAATTTTCTCATGCTTGGCCATCATCCTATTCTATGGTTCCTTGGACACCACTTGAATGCTTAAAAACTTCTTGAAAGTTTCTTAGAATCTTATAGAATCTTCTATAATCTTATGAAACTTTCTAGAACCTTTTGGATCATTTTTGGTGCAAACTGCTCTGTTTGAACATGAATTATTCTTCTTGAGTGTTAGCATAAATGATGATTTTGCCCTTATGCCAAACCTTCTTTAAAAGCTCCATTAGCATGTATACTTTGGTTCTTCATTCCAAGCTTGATTTCATGCTTCATGAACACTCCTAAAGCTTCCTTGAACTTCTTCATGTGTGTAGTCATCAGGCCTTCATATTTAAGTTATTCATCTTGTTTGGTGCTTGCTTGGTTCACATCATTCGCTCTTTCCTTATGATGATTAATCCTTGAATCATCAACCTTGTCAAAATTGTAAGGAGATAAATCGTCAACATTAAAATTAGGACTAACACCATAATCGTAAAACAAGTCTATTTTATAAGCATACCATTAATCCTCTTTAAGACTTAAAAAAGACCATCACCCCAAGATCTAACTTAGATTTTCTTAAACCAGGAAACCTTTCTTTTCATAGATATACTTCAACTTAATCATAAGGTTCAAAGATTACTCTTACACATCCCTTATTGGCTTGTTAGGCTAAGTTTGTATTCTTCTTTTTAATATTCTTACATACCTTTCCATGCAAAGTCCTAACAAAATCAACTTTCTTTTTATCATCTAATCAACTCTCATATGCAAAGGCAAAGGAGATAAATCTAATAGACTCAAAGGAACAAAACATAAACAATCTAAGAAGGAAAATAATGAGTAGATGAATGCACACTACGATTATATATAAATTTTATATGTGAAAAACATTCTTCCCATAATTTCAAAATTTTTTTTAACCAAAGTACTAAATAATTGCCCTTAAGCCCTATTTACTACCTCAGTTTATCCCATAGTTTGTGGGTGACATGTGGTAGAAACTCTCCAATAACCCTGTAAAGTTTTCTAAAAGTAACTAAGAAATTTAGTATCCCTATCACTAACAATAGATTTAGGCATACCATATAAATGCATAATATCCTTACAGAACAAATTGATAATGTTAATAGCATCATTAGTTTTATAATATGCAATAAAGTATGCCATTTTAGAAAAACGATCCACAATAATAAAGATTGAATCATTACCACATTTAGACCTAGGTAACCCAAAACAAAATCTATGGAAATATCAATCTAAGGCATGCTAGGTATGGGTAACGACATATATAATCCATAAGGCTTAGACTTAGAATTAGCTTATTTACACACAATACACTTATCACATATTTTTTATACATCTAATTGCATATTAGGTAAATAAATGAGTTCATATAAAGTATTTAAAGTCTTATCAATCCCAAAATGCCCTATTAAATCCCCTTCATATGCTTCCTTCACCAAAAACTCACACATGTTATTTACATGCACACACAAATGAGTATCTTTAAACAAAAACCCATTATGCCTATAGTATTTTTCAAATTTAGGGTTCTCACATGCATGATAAAACTTAGTAAAATCATGGTCTTTCATGTATAATTCTTTTGTGTAATTAAATCATAAAATCTTAGTATCAAGATTAGAAACAAGCACATACCTTCGAGATAATGCATCAACAACTTTGTTTTCCTTACCTTGCTTATACCTTATGACCTATGAAAAAGATTCAATGAACTCACTCCACTTAGCATATCTTTTGTTGAGCTTTTTATTGTCCCTTCAAATATTTCAAAGACACATAGTCAGTGTGAATCATAAACTCCTTAAGCCATAGGTAGCGTTGCTATGTTTGCAAAGCTCGACCCAATGTATACATCTTCTTATCATATGTAGGATACTTCAAGGTTGCAATATTTAATTTCTCACTAAAATATACAATTGGTCTCCTTTCTTGAATGAGAATTGTCCAATTCCTAAATCTAAAGTATCACATTCAATTTCAAAGTATTAGCAAAGTTAGTCAAAAAAAGTAAAGGTGACGAAAATCAATTTATCCTTAAGTGTATTAAAAGCCTTTTCTTATGCATTCCCCTATTTAAAACCACCACTTTTCTTGATCATTTCTTTTAATGGTGTGGCATTGGTGCTAAACCATGGAAGGATCACACTTCTTCAAGTAGGCCACTCCTTAATTGCTATAATCTTCTCTTCATCTACTTCAATACCTTGTGCACTCATCATAGATCCTAAGAAAATAACTTTACCTATGCAAAGAGAACACTTTTTAATGTTAGCAAATAGTCTTTATTGCACAAAACATCAAAAACCAAATGAACATGTTTAAGATGCTTTTCTAACGATTTACTATAAATAAGAATATCATCAAAATAAACAACCACAAACTTACCTAAATATGTATGCAAAACATGATTCATTAGTCTCATGATAAGTGGATTAGTTAACTCAAAAGGCATAACTAACCATTCATATAAATAATAATTTATTTAAAAGCAATTTTCCATTAATCCCTTTCCCTCATCTTAATTTGATGGTATCCACTCTTAAGATTAATTTTAAAACATACATATGCATCATGCAATTCATCTAACATGTCATTTATCCTATGAATGGGAAATCTATACTTCATAATGATTTTATTCATGTCAAGACAATCGACACATCCTCCAAGTTCCATCCTTCTTTGATACTAATAAAACTAGCATGGCATATGGATTCATACTTTCTTAAAATGGCCTTTTCTCTATCAACTCATCCACTTATTGTTATAACTCCATTGTCTCCTTGGGATTACTTTGATATAGTGGTTTGTTTAGAATTTGCGAACTAGGGATGAAGTCTATTTAATGCTTGATTACTTTTAATAGTGGCACTCCTCTTGACACCTCTTCAAGGAATAAATCCTTATATTCCTTCAAAAGAGACACAAAAACACTAGGAAAAGAAACATCAAGTTAGTAGCAAAATATATCAACTTATACAAAAGTAAGATCGTAGGTGATTGAGATAGATAGGCATAAGCTCTCCTCAAATTACTCTCTTTTGCATAAAAGCTCATCTGTTTTTATTCCCCTTTAATCTCTCCTTTTGCATACGCCTTTCCTCTTTTTTACGCTTCTTATTTTAGCACTCCTTTTTTCAATCTTTGTTTACACCTTTTATTAGTTTTTTTCATGGCTCACCTTTTGTTGTATAATTCTTTGTTTTTCTCTCACATGCACACATTCTCTCTCTCTCTCTCTCTCTCCCTTATTATTTTTTTTATCTTTATAAACTTCTTTTGGTGACAAAGGTGAAAGTACAATATGGTTGCCATTCATATCAAATGAATATTTGTTTATAAACCCATCATGTTTGACTTTCCTGTTGAATTGTCATGGTCACCCTAAAAAGAATATGATTAACTTGCATAGGATTCATGTTAAAGGAATATTTGTTTATAAACCCATCATGCTTGAGTTTCCTATTGAATTGCCATGGTCACCCCCCAAACATGATTAGCTTGAAGAGGCACAACATCATAAAGTATTTCATCAACATATTTTCCTATAGAAAATGGCATAAACACTTATTTTGTGATTCTTCCTTATTCATAATAATTCAATCACTACAAGTTATAAGGCTTGGGATGCTTTAAAGTAGGTAAGTTAAGCTTCTCTACTAATAAAGTACTAGCATCATTAAAACAACTTCCCTCATTATTGATTAGACAACGTATACCTTGCCTTGAATTTGACACCTTACATGGAAGTTGCTTTCACATTGCTCATCTTCTTCTTTTGCTTGTGCACTTAATGTTTGCCTTGTTATTAGGAATTCTTTAAGATCCACCTCCTTAAAATTATCATTATCATCGCTTGTATCTACAAATCGGGGCATCTCATCTTCCTTATCTTTACCTTCACTATCAAATTCACCATTCACAAGGATCATAATCTTTTTATTTTGATAATCTCATTGCTTATGACCTTTTCCTTTGTACTTGAAGCATTCAATGGCACTCATCGTAGGCTTAGATGTTTCAATTTGTTTTAAATCCCTTTCTTTCTTGCTTTCTTTATTATATTTGATTTTAATATTGGAAGAGTTCTTATCGCCACATCTCTAATTTTGTCTCCAATTAGTTGTTGTAGATGAGCTGGGCTTGAAAGTTCTTCCTTTTAGTTTCTTTTATACTTTAAATGTCATTTGGAAGATATCTTCCAAGTCCATATATGGTTGCAACTCTATAATGTTAGCAATCTCCTTGTTTAGTCCACTCAAGAAAAGAGCCATGGTTTGTTTATGATCTTCTTTAATGTCAGTACAAATCAAAGTTAACTTCATCTCTTAGTAATACTCTTAAACACTCCTTCAACCATGTGTAAGACTTTAGAGATAATTATGCAAGTATCTATAGTAATTTGGTATGAACATTTTTCGCATGATGCTCTTTATCTTTTGTCATGTAGAGATAGTATCCTTTCCCACAAAATCTTCTAAAAACTATTAATTGATCCCACCACCCCAATACACAATTTATAAATTTAATAGCAGTAAGCTTTACCTTTTTCTCCTTGGAGCAGTTATGGAAAATGAACACAAAATCTACCTTTTTTTCCCATGATAGATAGGCTACAAGATCACTTTTGCCATGGAAAGCTAGGATCCTTATCTTTATGCTCCCAAGGTTGTTATCTTGCCTTACATGCCTTTAAGTGCACTCATTAATGGATTCATCATCTTCATCAAGCCATCTTACTCTACAGACTTATCTATGTGCATTTTAATTAGTGTTGTTAGTGAACTTGTATATGTGCGTTTTGATTGGTATTGTTTGTGGCATTTGTGGCTTGACTTCATTCTATCTCCTTTATCCTTTATTGCACCTCTCATTAGTAATAAAGACATCTTATCTTACATAGCCTTCATGAAACACTTCAATTTGGGATTTTTTTTTTTAATCCACTTTGGATCTTCCATGAAAGAAATAAAGAAATAAAAGAAACCTCAAAAGTAACACTCTCTCATGTTCTTACACTTAAAAAATTTCACTCACACTCATATTTCACTCAATTAGGCACTTACCCTTTAATGATCTCACTGTTTTTGCCTTTTACCTCTCAAATTCTTTTGTTATAGTTCTTATGGATTACAATTACTAATAATCAAATTTAGGCTTAATCATAAGATAAACAAAGCAAAATCGAACTTAATTTTGACTTCAGGAATAAAAGAAAATGAACTTAAATAAAATGAAAACAATAAAACTAGGAATAGGTGCCTGAGCTACCCTAAATACAAACCTAAAGAAAACTAGAGTTTAGATTTCACAAGAAACTTAATTTGAACTCAAAACAATGAATTGGATGATATTAGCCTGATTTGAATTCAATCTTAATTAAACAACTTGCAAACAACTTCTTATAACCTTGTAATAAACAATTTATAATTCACTTTTTCTTTGCTTTGCTTTTCTTTTTCTTTTCATTTTTTCATTTGTTTTCTTTTTTTATTCTTTTGTTAAAATACTTGATGCTAACACATAACCTTAACTAAGGTGAAACTTCAATTGGGATGAATTGCACTATACAAGAAACAAATGAAGTTAGTGAAAATAAGAAAGAGAAAAATGAATTGATAGGAAGAACAAAACAAAATGAACCTTAGTGGAAGAAATAAGACTCAAATGCAAACAATAATGAAAGTAAGGATACGTACTTGATTGATGAAGCCAAAGATTTTATACCAAATGATACGAATGTGATTAACTTGTATCAAACTTATATACAATGTTAATATGTGACATCCCTATCCATATTCATTAGCATTCTTAAATGAACATATTCATTGCATAAATGATTTGTAATCCCACATGAACATATGCAATAGGTAAATGATCATTTAGATATGTGAATTGGATAAGCACAATAATGACATTTCACCATTGCATTTGAGACACTTGAACACATATGTAATGTTTGTATAGTTTCATGGCAAATTATGTTATGTTATGTGCATGTTATAATATCATAAATAGTGGTGTTTTAGGACTTATTTAAAATTATAATGAGCATATGGGGATTAGCAGATGGATGGAGGTGATGAAGGAGTGAAAAAGAGGGACTAAAAGAGGAAAAATGAACTTCCAACCAATAGAAGTGAAACACCATAATTTGTCTTGGTACAATAGGTTTATAAGTGGAATTTTTCATCCTTTACAGTGATAATAGAGAGGTTAAAATAAAGGGCAACATAATAAAGAGAGAGCTAAAGAAGAAAGAAAGAAAGAAAGAAGAAGAAGAACAAGGATTAGAAGGAAAGGGAAAGGAGTGAGCTGCCTAAGAAGGATTCCTAACCTTTTCTGGTTCTGGGAAAATAGATAAGTTAATTTATCTTCTTTCCATATGAAATTACTCCCTCATGACATGTTAATCATGCATGGTTAGTAAGAATCATGAAGTATTTAATGTAGAGCTCATGTATGGAATTTGAAATTCAAAAGAAACAAGAGCTGATTGTGTTGGTTTTGTTGTTAGAGCATAATTTTGTACCCATGATTTCATAACCCTAGAAGAGAAATTAGGGAAAGTGTAAAATATGAAAGTTGTACTCTTATGCCTCATATAGATGCATGTAAAAAATTTTTGCTTAATTTGGTGTGTGTGTGAGGAGATATGACTCCTTCATTAGGGCTGGTTTACAACCAATCGAAATCACCACAGTCTTTCTATTTTCTTATATTTTTACGACCTTATGTTCTAATTTAGACAAAGTACAAAACATGAAATTTATAGGTTTATATCCCTTTTAAATATTTGTAAAGCATTTTTTCTTGATTTTTTGTGTGAAAAAAAATATGGCTCAGTGATTGTGACTGACCCTGAACCCAATGAAACCTCACCTATATTATAATTCTATTTTTCAAGAATTTAATGGCCATAGATTCAAAATTTAATGATGTGACAAACTTGAAAGTTGTATATTTATGTCTAATATACATGCTTGTGAAATATTTTTACCAAATTGAACATGGTTTTTGAGATATTGCCCCTTTATTATGACTGATTGTCAACATGTTAAGAACCTGCTCACCCTGAGGTTGGTCATTTATTTTGGTGACTTTATGGACTAAATTAGACAATGAGTGAAACATGAAAAATATTCCTTTATGTATTTTGTAACTTTTGGTGGATCATTTTTGCAATTGGATTTGTACGATTGGAGATATACCCAAGACTATAAGACCTACTCAGACTGAGATGATATTGAAATAAGGCAAAATTAAAAAATTCACCATATTTTTTGTCTTATATTGAACTGAAATTTGACTATGTTGTATCATTATGTGTCTAGTTTATTCGAATAAAAAGAATCAAATCATTTGGATAAATATATCTAGATTTATTACTGTGAGAGTCTTGCAAGGTCAGGCTACCATATAAGGAAAATATGCATAAACACTAGGTCCACTTGCATGCATCATGCCATAGTTGCATACAAAGCATTCATAATCATTTTGACATACTTATAACCATGTATGTATCAAATATTAGGATCTCAACACTTTGAAGAAGCTCTAAAGAGAGAACCAAACCTACCATAAAAGGTTGGCCACTTCAAAAGGTGAGTAAAAACCATAATTAGATTCTAATGTGTACGTGTGATAATTTTGTAATGTAATTATGTTCTATTACATGTATATGTGATTTAATTATTACCTTTTACATATGAATACAAGTTAAGTGAGAATTATATGCTTTTAATGATTACTTGGTATACCATTGTGAATGAACACTTGCATATGGAACTAAAAGGATGTTGTGACCGACTTATCAAACACTTACAAATCACTTGGAAAAAGGGACCAATATGTTCTATTAGCACATGTTATTAATCAAAT
>CATIWR010016785.1:0-35450 GCA_949677035.1 Omphalea diandra | reverse complement strand
GACTTCACAAGAGTTGTGCCTTCATGATAATTCTCCAAGGTCTTCCAAATTGCATGTGTTGTTTGGCAATGTTGTACTCTCCCAATCCCTTCTCTAGAGAGGGAGCTTAGAAGAATGGTCATTGCTCTCTTGTTTTGCCATTTGAATTTTGGTGTGCTTTAACCCATTCATCCCTTGGGATTAATTCTTCATTACCATCCACAACCCTGGTAGGTGGCTTCCATTCCTTGATGACCACATCCCAAAGGTCCACTATATCTATGTCAAGATCGCTTTCCATCCTATACTTCCAATAAGTATAGTCGGTACCATCAAAGTGTGGTCTTATGTGTGAATGGATTGCTTCCTGTGCCATGATCTTATTTCACCCAAAAAAGGTTTGATATGTGAAAACCTTTCTTTGATACCACTTGTTGGCCTTTGGCACCAACAAGGGGGTTGAATTAGTGTACGAAAATTTTTAAAAACAAAGAAGTGAGGAGGAAAATTGAAAAGATTGAGATAAGCGATTTATAGTGGTTCGAGTATTAAGCAACCCTACGTCTACTCCCCAATTCACCAATTGGGTATTTCACTCAATCACTAGAGTTTTTAAAAGCTCACACTCAACTTAGTGTTTAGGCTCACACCAAACCTTACAACTAGTGTTTTACAGGCTCACACAAAAGTGTTTTCAAGGCTCAGACTAAAACCTATAATCATATGTTTTACAGGCTTACACAAAAACCTTACAATATGGTGTTTAATGCTCACACCTAACAATTAACAATCTTATAAAGAAAATTGAAAGAAATGAGTAGCAAAGATTGAGAGTTTTTTCTCTTGATAATGAATTTCTTAACCCTTGTCATTTATTAATGTTTTCCACCAAAGAGACTAACGGCTAGCTAAACGACTAGTCCAATGGCTAGTTTAACAGCTAGTCCATGTGTCAGCTTCCTATTAGTGATTTTCAACTTTCCTTACGAAAGTCAACAATTGCGGCTTTATGTCTAACAGCTAGTATAACGGCTAGTTCATGTGGCAGCTTTTTATTAGTGCTTCAAGAAAATATAATCATTGTGTTTCTTCAGCTAGCATAAGTCGTGGTCGTGATTTTCATTGTACAGACCGCGATCCTAACCGTGAAATAGCCTACCAAATTGTGCAACTTTCACTTCTCAAATTGTGGTTGCTACTAACATATAGCCTTCACAATTTTTGACTTTCAATGGCTTCTTAGGACACTTGTCAAGCTTTAATTGTGGATTTCTTTCCCTTTTGAAGCTTTTCCTAATTCGCAGTCGAGACTCTAATGCGACACAGACCATGAATTCGTCTGTCATTTTTGGTTTGCTTCATTTTTCTTGTTTGCGGCAGAGAATGACTCTGCAATTTAGCTTGTCTGATTTTTGGCAAGTTTTCTCAGGAGTCGCGGTCGTGAATCCTTGATTGTGGTCGCTAGTCACTTTGGAGTTAGAGAGATTTTCTTCTAACTTAACTTGAGAGAATTATTTTTTTGCAAAATTAACACCAAATAAAAACATTAGTAATGATCAATCTCCTTTGTCAAGATTAAAAGAGGTTCTAGACTTAGGATTGAGTCGCAAAGCTGATTCAAGAGCAGGGCAACACGGATTAACGTTTCGGCCTTTGGCTATCCTTTTTACATTACTTTCGACCAATTATCCTCACTTTTTAACTTACAAGCCAGAGAAAACATCCCCTTCATAATCTCTACACTTGACGTTATCTATTTTGAGTTTTAATCAAAAATCTCCATCGAGACCAAACACGACCCCCGCTCTTCTTTTTCTAAACACATAAAATCCTTACCCATTTGGATCCTTCATCACATCATTACCTTCTCAATCAATGCAAGATGGCAATGAGAAGGTATCTCAAAAAGACTTGGCATTTTTGTTCTGCCTTTTCAAAAATAAACCAATCCAAACCGGCCGATATCTTGTGGATCAATTGATCCACATGAGTACAAAACCAAAAAGTTAATTTATCTTGCCCTCTCACATTACTGCCATCTACAGGTTTGTAGGAGCAGTTATGAGGAAAATGATAAATTCCTCACAAAGAAACTTTTACCCTCTCAAAACTTTCTTGACCTCACCTACTTGATCAATGCCAAGGTTATTCATTCGGACACCTATATGTATACTCTAGGTGCAGAAGGAGCAAAGAAAATGGAGTCTTCATAAGCTTCTAAAATGAAGAGACTAGCTATTGAAGAAGGAGCTCCATCTATCCCTCCTCAACCAAAGTCTAAGGCAAAACTCTCACTTGCAACCATTAATAACAAGCTTGACAAGTTGATAAGGATGATGAAAATGAGATTTTTGTTCCTTTCTCATCTTCATAGTGATATGGTTGATTTGCAAGAAAAATTGAGAGTCCCTCTTGCCATCTTCCAGACTTCACAGAGTTTGAAGACACTGATGAAGAAGCAGGCAATGATGAAGTGGAGGATGGAGAAGAGGTTGAAGGTGAATAAAAGGGTGAAGATGAAGATTTTTCAGGAGATGATTCTCCAATCCTTTAGATTAGGGATCCTTTATACTTTTTCTTTATGTTTGTGATTATATTTACAAATTTGTGATACCATAGTTATATATATATATAAAAAGCTTGTTTCTTTGCAATTCTTTGTCTTATGTGTTTGATGCATCTTACGTTTATGATTTGTATTCATCTTTTACTCCTTATGTATGCTTATAATTATTTTCATTTCCCTCTTACACCCTTTTTTGGATCTTGCCAAAGGGAGAGAGATAATAAGAATTTAAGTTTTAAAGGAGAATATTAACTTGAAAATTATAGCCTATGTTAAGGGGGAGCTTCATACTTAGCTTTTTAGAAATTTCACTTTGATTAATTGAATGCCAAACTTAGTAGTTTCATCTTAAGCATTCATTCATATTTGCATTATTTTTCACTTAAGATCAATCTATGTTGACAAAATCAAAAAGGGGGAGATTGTTGGACTAGGGTGGTTAACCCTAAGTTTTGGACCTCTTTTGATCTTGACAAAGGGGATTGATTAATTCTAATGTTTCAAAATTAAGTGTTGTTTTGCAGTTTTTAGTTTGTCTTTACATTGAAAGTTGGATGGAGTTAAAAATCTCCAAAGTAAGCTAGTGCCTCTTAATTCGTGACCTCAAACTAGACCAAGACAGGTTGACAAACTGGACAGACATATTCACAGGTTACTTCTCTGCCTTGACTAATTGAAAGAAAGGAGAACCAAAGTCATAGACGAATTTGCGGTGTGAGTCACGCCTCAGTAGCTACTGCGAATTTCAAAGTAATTCAAGAGGGAATCAACAGCTTGACAAGTGTCTCAAGTAACCGTTGGAAGACAAAAATCGTGATGGAAACTTGTTGGTAGTGACCGAGAATCCTGAAGAAGAAGATGAACATTTTTGGCAAACGAATTCGCGTCCTCAGTCACAACCTATATAAGAAAAATCACAACCACTACTTTGGAGAGCAGATGAACGACAATGACTATATTTTCCTGGTGAACCAATGAGAAGTTGCCACGTGGACTAGCCGTTAGACAGAAATAAGGTTTTCCATATGAAATTTGGATTTCGCGACCGTGAATTGAGACTGTTAAGCATTTAATGTTTAAATTTGTCTAGCACACTTTGAAAATTTTGTACCAGTTTTATTGCAACGTCTCTTTGGTGGGTAGAGACTATAAATACCTCACCAAACGGATGTAAATACAAGAGAATTGATAACTTTGTAACCAAACTCTTGCAAATTTGCTACTCAATCTTTTCTATTCTTTAAGTCATTGTTGGATGTGAGTATAAATACCAATTGTAATAAGTTATAGTGTGAGCTTGTAAAAACACTAAGAGAGGTTGTTGTGTGAGCCTTAAAAACATAAGAGTAGAGGTTGTTGTGTGGGCCTTAAAAACACAAGAGTAAATGTTGTTGTGTGAGCCTCAAAACACAAGAGTATAGGTTGTTGTGTGAGCCTTCAAAACACAAGTGTAAAAGTTTGGTGTGAGCTTGAAAATACCTTTGAAAGATAGTGGAATACACAATTGCTAAGAATTAGGGAGTGAACGTAGGATCGATTATATCCGAACCATTATAAATCTTGTGTTTCTTTTCTACTCATTTCTTTCTTATCTTTTTGTCTTAATTTTTATACACTAATTTAACCTCCCCCTTCTTGGTGCCTTGGGCCAATAATTATGATGTTACTTGAATGAATTTTAATTTTTAAATCATTATTTATTATCCAGTTATCTGTAACTGATTATCTATTACATGAGCCTCATAGTGTGGATTATCGCGGTAATACGATTGCATTATTTGTTTTCATGCATCATAATTCATTGATTTACATTATAGTCATGCATTAATATCTATGAATAAGATTATCTACATCTGATTATCTGGTAGCATATTTATTGGACCTCTGGTTATATAGACTATCATCACCTTGAGGTACTACACTGAAATTATTTGAACTGAAATATTTTACTAGTTTAAATTACTTAAATATTATTTGAAACCTCTAATATTTGATTGTTTAAATTAGTTTTTAATTGTTTGTAATATTAACATGTTTGAAAATATAAAATTATTATAAAGGTATTTGAATGTTTTTTTTTTGTTTCTCTTTCGTTGTGTGCTATAATTATCATTCACTAAGTATTAGCTCAATCTACATTTGCTCTTTTTTTTTTTAAGTAATTAAATATTTGTAGTTGGTCCAAACATTAATATTCTTTTCCTTGGAGGATCTATTTTATCTATTTCAGTTTCTTGTATCTATTGTGTATGCTCAATTTTCATTTTCTTGAGCTAATTTTTATTGTAATCATTTGGATGATTTAAATAGATTTTATTATGCAAAAATTCTGCGATTTACTGTGAGATTTTGTCAATATTTTTTGAAATTAATATTTTTAGATATTTAGATATTTCAAAATTGATTTCTTTTAGTATTCTTTAGCAATATATTTTATGTTTATGCTTATATGAATTAATATGATATTAATTTATACGTCAGTTACACTTTTGAATTGGATCATGACACACTCACTCATTTAATAACATAGCAATATATAAAATAATTACTCATAATTATCTATTTACATCATTTTTTATTTTTCTAAAGTGTAAGAGATTCATATTCTTAGGTGTGAGTTTTTTTTTTTATATACACATCACAATTAAAATTATAAGTCTTAGAAAATTAACACTTTAACTCTTAAAAAAAAGAGGATAAAACACTCTCAAAAAGGCTTAAAAGGAATAGAAAAAAAAAAAAGAAACAAAAATTTACATACAAATAAGAAAAATAAAAAATAAAGCTAAAAATATTCACACTTAAGTTACTTCATCTTCTCATAAAAAAAAATTGCTTTTTTATTTTGTGCATATCAAAAGCTCAATATATGATAATTTGGGATATAGCTTTCTTTCTTTAATTTTCACTAAAAATGTCTGCCATATAAATGGAAGAAGACTTAAAATTGAAACTTTTCATTTTCTTATACTCAAAAGTGAGAAAAAATAAATATGAAAAGACCAATCAAATCAAGTCGAATTGAGAGAAAAATTAGATAAAAAAATTCTTAAATTCCTCACACTCAAGACAAAAAGAAGAAGAAGAAGAAGAAAAATAATCAAACTATATTTGATATACATCATCTATCCAGAAACTTATTGTTACATAACAATTCAAAATTAGTTTGTAATAATTACAAATATAGAAAATTTATAAATATTATACATTTTCATTATTATAGTTCCAAAGAGTAACACATAATTTTTATGTTATAAGTATGATAAAAAAAATTTATGATATAAAAAAAAATCATCATAACATATAAATAAAATGATGATGTACTTAAATAATGGAAATAATAACAAAAGTAATAGAGACATTTTGAAGAGTGAAAATCTATTGGTAATCCTGATTTTTTTCAGTAAAAGGAAATGTTCATCTTAGATTTTTCCCCCTTTTATTTTTCCTAATAAACCTACTTGAAAGTGGTCATCTTATACCACAAAAATGCAATCACTAAAAGTTCCACAAAATCCTCCTACTTATCTAACTTAATTTAGTTTGGCACATTTTCCTTGAATCTCGGAGAGAACCTCCTTCACCAAGTACTTCGCCAACAAAGGGTTTTACTTCTCTTTTTTAGAATTATATTTTTAGGAAGAAAATATTAAGCCTTGTTAGTGATTAATTTATTAACAAACCACTTATCAATAGATAGATTTCCTGAAAATTATAAATTTTAAGTTGGTGTCTCTCTTTACGAAATATATTATTACATAGTTTTTTTTGAAAGCATATTATTTCCATAGTTAGTTTATTAATTAATTTCAAAAAAAGTATATTGTAAAAAAATAATAACACCCCTAACTTATTAATAAAAATAACATAAGTATATTAAATAAATTTATTTCAAGAAATTATCTTTAAATGAAGTTAATAAATTTCACTAAATTTCTCAAACTTATGCTTATTCTTTCGTCACTAAAGTGCTTATTATAAATAAAGTAAAACGACAGAATCTAAAATGAATTTAATATAATATATGAACGCACATTAATATCATTTTTAAAAATATGTGTTATTTGATTTGATAAGGAAATCTTTTTTTTTTCTTTTTATATTTTTAATTATATATTTTTTAAGTGTTATAATGAATAATAAAATAGTAAGGAGGAAAAAAGAATTATTGTAAAATCCCCAAAATTGTAAAAGAATTGGAAGTGGAGGGAAGTAGTGTTAGAAGGGAGAAGAGGTTTAACACCGTTGGCTAAAAGTGGGTTGAAAGATTTTTGCAAATCATTTGGTACACAAACAAATATAGACACATTCACGAGCACAACAACGTAACGACGGAAACAGAGGCGAAAAGCCAAAGACTTCCGCTTTGATCTGATTTGGAAATTATTATTAATTAAAAAAAGAAAACAAAAGTATCTAAATATACACTACGGCTACTAATAACTAGTAGACCATATAATACCGATATTTTAGGTTCGGTGTCTGATCCCGAAGATATAGAAATAAATCTAGGGTTTCACGCATTTTTCATTTCTCTTTCAAATTTCACCTTACAGGTCGTCTCTCTTTCTCCCTGTATCTGTGCCTTCCTGATAGGTTGTAGATTTTGCTCTTCTTTTATCTTTTATATGTAGAGACGAATAAAAACTGAAATGTACGCTGTCTGTTCTCTTGTTGTTCTTGTTATTATTTCTGTTTTAATTATGGTGTAATTGCATTGTGGTTGCTCTGCTTTTTTTAGCTTCTTTTGGATTTTTTTATTAGATTACTGCTGAATTTCTGTGCTTAATTTTGTTTTTAGGAGTGAAATTTTGCTTAATTGAATGGTGTTCGTGTTTCACAGCACGCTTTGCTTTGATTTTTAGCTTGCATTGTGATTAATCAGGGATTTAAACAGACGAAAAAAGGGATAAGACCGGATTTTGACTTGGAGAAGTTTGGTTTTTGGGATTTGTATTGGTGGGTTGGTGTATTGGTTTGCAATTGTGGAAATTGGGATTGTGATTTCTGGGAATTATGAGAACTTCATGGGCTGATTCGGCAGCTAACTCTGCGTCTGAGAGCATAGGATCTGGTTCTTATGGTAATAATGGTTCTCTGCGTCCTACACGTTCCACTTATGTTCCGCCACACCTTCGGAACCGCACATCAATGAATGATGTTCCTGCTCCGTCACCTGCTGTTCAATCAACACCAAATGATCGTGTAGGTTATGGTGGACCTGCTGGTGGTTCCAGGTGGGGTGGCGGTTCTAGGCAAGATTTTGGGCGTCCAGGATATGGTTCTGGTGGTAGAATTAGTGGTGGTGGTGGTTGGAATAATAGAAGTGGTGGGTGGGATCGAGGCAGAGACCGTGAGATTAATCCATTCGGTAATGATGATGGTGATGTGGAGGGCAATTTTTGTGAACAAGAAAACACAGGCATTAACTTTGATGCTTATGAGGATATTCCAGTGGAGACAAGTGGGGACAATGTGCCCCTTTCTGTGAATACCTTTGCAGAGATAGACTTGGGTGAGGCACTAAATCAGAATATTCGTAGGTGCAAGTATGTGAAGCCGACTCCTGTACAGCGTAATGCAATCCCAATAATACTTGGGGGGAGAGACTTGATGGCTTGTGCTCAGACAGGATCAGGGAAGACAGCTGCGTTCTGCTTTCCGATTATTAGTGGAATTATGCGGGAACAGTATGTGCAGAGACCACGTGGACCAAGGACTGTATACCCACTTGCGCTTATTCTTTCCCCTACAAGAGAGCTCTCATGTCAGGTGTGATTGAGATTCTGGATACTTGTGCATTTCTGGAAATGGTCAATCTTCTTATGTGGCTAATCTTCTTAAGCCTTTTCTATTGCAATGTAATCACAGATACATAGTGAAGCCAAAAAATTTTCGTATCAAACTGGTGTCAAGGTGGTGGTTGCTTACGGAGGAGCACCAATCAACCAACAGGTTTGGATCATATGATGTCTTTATCTACTTGCTCATATAGTCATATATGGTTAATTTTCTTTTAAGTCCATTGCTTTTACAAAGATTTTGTTTGGTGGAAATTTATCTCTCATCGATTCTTCTACTTTCTTCTCTCATTGTATTATTTTGTGAAAGTAGGGAAATAAGAGAAGAGGTCAACTTAAAGAGAGTTGAAAAGCAGAATGATTGGAACAAGCCATCTCTTTTTTACAGATTTTCTCAAATTTCTTTTTTGAATTTGTTTTCGCTAATTTATTTATTATTTGTAGAACAGTGGGAAAATTCAATATGAAGTTCAGAAAATGAGGAGTTGGAGGTTACTCAGATGTAAGATATAGGACTGAAATTTATATCTTGAGAAAGCAAGTGACTGGAGTAATGCTAGTGAAATCAATTGACATTGCTGCTATATAAAAGGGGAGACTGTTGTGTAAAGAAACCTCCAGTCTTTGTCTTGATTGATAATATTGAGTATGTTTGACACCTTAAAAGGAGTCCTTTTTGGCCTTAGATAAGCAATAATCTATATGATGTATTTGTCTATCAATCATTTTTGGAGATTCCTTTTTACCTTAATGGGAAAATTTGCATAAAATGTTCTTTTGTATGTTATGAGGACTGTGAGACCATTACAATCATGCTATTTATTTGTCATTAGGTCTGCCTCTCTATTGCATTACTCATTTCTATAATGGGAAATTTTGCACAAGATGTTCTGTGTATGTTATGACATATGAAGACTGCTAGACCATTAAAAAACACACGCCAGTTTTTTTATTAGGCTCAGCCTCCCACCCAATCTTCCCTTCAAAGTGTTAGTTTTTATGGCTATTTAAAAGAGATGTCTTAATGGACTTAGTTGATTTGTGTTTTGCTGCTCCTTTATAAGTTTGTTGCTGCACTTGTTTCTTTTTTAAAAATATTTTTCAAGGATTTGTATTTGACTATTACCCCTTTGCTATTCCTTGCTTTTGGTATCCCTTTTTTCCCCTAGGATCTTGTAATTTATTAGTTTGTACATCATCGTTTTTTTTCGGAAAAAAAAATTAGAAAAACTGGAATAGATTTCTTACATTAGATGGCTCAGTAAAATTCTGAGTTCACTAAGCTGATTTAGTTATTACAAGGCATTAGCCTTCCTTGGACTATGATGGATGAATGGCCAATCAACTGATTGTTTGGAGATTGTAGTCTGTTATTATATATATATATATATAGGCTTCATTACTGCTTTCTTCTTGAGTCTGGTTTGAGATTTGGGTGATGGTCTTAGGTATCCTGTAAATCCTGGGAAAATGAGATTGAAGCTTTTCTTTCCTTTTTATATGATTTCCTCGCAATTGGTAATTATGTATATAGGATCAGATAGAGAGTAGCTTCTTCTAATACAGGTGAATTTGGAAGTTATGTTAGGATCATTGGCTTGAAGGCACCATCTTTTTCTGTAATATAAATATCTTCAAACTCAGCTATTAGGGCAACATCAATAAACAATTCCAACAAGTCTGTAAATTGTGTTATTGACTCCCTTAGTGCTCCAGGTACTCCATTTCTGTACTCCAGTGCAGTTATAGTTTGAGGTTTTTAGGTTGTAACTGCAAGAGATATATTGGTAGATACAGTGGTTATTTGCTGGTGGATATGATGTATTCACATTTTTTTGCTCAATATTTGGTCTTATGGTTGCCCTTCCTTTCCCTAGTTTGCTAAAGCAAAGTGGGAAGAAGAAGAAAATCAAAGCAAGCAGAAAAACCATTCACTTCTGGTATGATTAGAAAAAGATGCACCCTAGTGTGTTAAGATTAAGAACTGCAATTTCATGTTGGTTTACTTACGACATCGAAATTTTGGTATTTCATTCTGATAACCATGGAGGTGAGAAGCTGGTCAAAACAAATAATCTAAGGACCTTGGTATGATAGCTAAAATGCATTATGATATTTTAGAACTTATTAGAAAAGTTGGCTCGAATCTGATATAAAAACTTAACATGTCTAGAGAAGGATCAAACAAGAATGATTGTTTGGATGATTTGTGTTACTTGTTGGCGGTTGGGTTATTGGTTTAACTGTTTGTCTAGAGAGCTAGAAGATTCAAAGTTTGGATGTTATCAGGTTCTTTACACTTGTAAACTATTTGCGGGGAGGATGAGCTGATGCACATCTATGAGAGTGCTGGGAATAATGTTACTTATACTAGCCTGTTAACTTTTGTCTTTCTTACTGATGTAGTGGTGGTTTTTATAACATGATTATTGATGTAGAACGTTCAGTTTTGTTGGGTCTGTATGTGTGTGCGCGTTCGCGTCTTTCTTACTGTTGAAGTGTCTTTCTTACTTATACTAGCCTGTTAATGTTTGTCTTTCTTACTGATGTAGTGGTGGTTTTTATAGCGTGATTATGTAGAACGTTCAGTTTTGTTGGGTCTGTATTTGTGTGTGCGCTTGTGTCTTTCTGCACATATTTGTGTTTCTGAATTTTTCTCCTTTGTAGTGAGCCTTTGGTTTTTATGTGTTGCTTGTGGCAAGACCTTTGGTTTAATGTTTTGCTTGATTAGTTGTTGGGAGGATGATGCTAAGTAGTTCAGTGTGAACATATTTCTACTTAAGTATAAACTTAGTTAACTACTTGTGAGAGTGATAATGACCATCAGATGATTTGTTCTTTTTATAATACATATTTTCCTGCTTGTCATATTGTCTTTTTTCTGCTTCCGGCTGCATTTTGCATGTGTATCGTCATAATAATCATGAGCACTTGTTGCCTGCTTTTGTTGTTTACTTGTTACTTGTTTTGGTTGTTCACTAACTTCCTATTGATTATTACTTTGTCAGTTGCGAGAACTTGAACGAGGGGTTGATATTCTGGTGGCAACTCCTGGACGGCTAGTGGATTTGCTTGAAAGGGCTAGAGTGTCATTGCAGATGATTAGATATTTGGCACTTGATGAAGCAGATAGGATGCTGGATATGGGTTTTGAGCCTCAGATTAGAAAAATAGTGGAAGAAATGGACATGCCACCACCGGGAAGGAGACAAACAATGCTGTTTAGTGCCACATTTCCAAAAGCAATACAGGTTTGTTTTAGATGTTGTTTCTGATTTGCTTCTTCATTTCTTGTGAACCTCAGTTACTGATATCATTGATGCCCTTTGGATGTTATTACTATCAGAAGTTCTTGAGATAATTTTCAGAAATTTCAATGAAAACAATTTGTTTTGCTGTTATCTTGTGCCAAAGTATTCAGGGTTGTGCTTCCTTTTGTAAATTTTTGAGAAAGGTTTCTAAGAAATTTAAAAACGGTTAGGAAATGTGTTTGCCAGCTGAAAATAGAAAATTTCTTCTTTCAGTTGAAAAACATTGGAGTGAGTAGATACGTATTCCACTTTTCTATTTAAATTTGGAAAAAATATAACTTGGAAAGTCTCTGAATTATAAAACAAGGTGAAAATTGGGGAAAAAAAATTTAAGCTATTTGTTTCAAAGTACAGGTACACTTGTCTTCTTGAGTTGTGGTTTTGTTTTGGTTTTAGTATAGGATATAGCTTATTATTTTGATAGTCTATGGCAGTAATCTTTTGTAGGCATGTAGTCAATAACCATTCATGTGGTGAAGTCTAATAATTGGGTTTTATTGAAGAATGATATTCCTGATTGCCTCTAACTGTTTTTTTGATCTGGTTGGCGTGCAGAGACTAGCATCTGATTTTCTTGCAAATTACATTTTTTTGGCTGTTGGAAGGGTTGGTTCCAGTACTGATTTAATTGTTCAAAGAGTTGAATTTGTTCATGAGACTGACAAGAGAAGTCATCTCATGGATCTTCTTCATGCGCAGAGAGAAACTGAAATTAACGGCAAGGTAATAGAAACCATTTGCTGCTTGTGGAAGTTTGATATTGTCATGTGTTTTGTTCTATTGCTGTTACCAGTGGTTCGATCTGTTCATATTAATTAGGAAGGTCATGACTATTGCCATCGCTATCTTTCAAACTTGGTCAATAAATAGAAAATTAGCCGATTAAATTTAATTATCCGGTAGGTGACAAAAGGGGAAAAAGTATAATAGAACTAGGAGAATGACAGAGACAGACAATTCATCATGAGAGAGAGAACTGGAAATAACCCAAGGCAGCACAATGAGGAATGGAAGGATTGAATCAAACAGAAAAGAAAAAAAAAACCATCTGTACTGAGCAGTGAATGTTTAAGAGGTCCAATTTGAGGTCTTTTTAATATTGGTTATATGGTAATAGTTTCTTGTTAAATTTGCAGCAATCTTTAACATTAGTTTTTGTGGAGACAAAGAAGGGAGCTGATTCCTTGGAGCATTGGTTGTGTGCTAATGGGTTTCCAGCTACAACAATTCATGGTGATAGGACACAACAGGTGAGTTGTTCAGGTTCTGATTTCTTTTGAAGAAGGATAAGACTTTTATGTTTCAATGTTTTGTTCATCCATCATGTTATATTGGTGTAATATTGTGGTTGTTTAATTGAGAAATATAGATGGTTGCTAGACTCCCTTATTACAAGTGATGTTGGCTAGTAATGTTAATGATTTAGGAAAAAGAAATTCATGAAGTTGTCCAGTTTTGATATGAAACTTCCAGTATAAAGCAGAAACTTCCTCTGGATTGTGTATTGCACTTGCTGCAGTTTTTTTCTTGTGATACGCACTTATCCTGCCACTAATAGCCATATATTTAACCTAATTGTTTTGATGTTTGGATTCCTTTGCAGGAGAGGGAACAGGCTCTAAGGTCATTCAAAAGCGGGAGGACACCAATTTTAGTTGCAACTGATGTGGCAGCACGTGGTCTTGATATACCTCATGTGTCTCATGTTGTCAATTTTGATCTTCCCAATGACATTGATGATTATGTTCACAGGATAGGACGAACAGGAAGAGCTGGAAAAACAGGTCTGGCCACAGCTTTCTTTAATGAGAACAATTTGTCATTGGCAAGATCTCTGGCTGATTTAATGCAAGAAGTAAGTCAAGAAGTACCTGCTTGGCTGACACGCTATGCTCAACGGGTTTTGTACAGTGGAGGCAAGAATCGGCGGACAGGGGGTGGTCGGTTTGGTGGCCGCGATTTTAGAAGGGAGGGCTCTTTAAGTAGAGCAACAGATTATTATGGTGGAGGGAATAACGGTGGTGGCTATGGTGTTCCTGGTGGTTACACTGGTGGATATGGTCCAGGTGTGGCCAGTGCTTGGGATTAGCATCCCACTCAGAATGCTGGATTCTAATTCTCTTGTTTCTCATCAAGTATATATATATATTTTTTTCCCTTTAGAATCAAGGATCAAAATTTTGATACTACATTTGTTCTTAATTTGTTTTTCGTTCGGTTTTAACTATGGAAAAGTTGTATGGTGTGCCGTACTATTGTCAGCTTACCTGAATATTGAAAACAACCAAATATGCTTCAGGATGTGAATGAGTGACAACTTGGTCTAACCATAAAACAATAACACCTGTGTGACCAAGTGTTTATATCTTCGCATTGTAAGCGAAACAATTTTGATATTAGTCTGATAGCTAAGCTCTAAATAAAGAAATTACTATTGCTGAATCAAATGATTAATTGGTCGATTGTTTGTACCAATGAGCAGGATATAAAATACGCTATGATTCATCATTTATTAATGCTGGTCTCATGTGGCATATCACTAATTCAGGTCTGATTTTCACCAAAGTTTGGATCGATGACAATTGAAAAAATAATATCAATTAGAGCTTTAACTGTTCAAAGTAGCAATTAACTCAGAACAGTGCATGTTTATGACAACTAGCTAAAACGGGGCAACTTTCGCTGTGTCATGCCCAAACTTTAATCTAGGCCTCAATGTTTGAAGGTGACTTAGATTCAGAAAGACAGATCTTAAGTGTCCAAACTAAGACTCTTCATTGACGACGATGATGATAATAAGAAGGGTTAAATATTCTGACCCTTAGATTTTATTTTATTATACTATTTAGTCCCTCATTTTCTAAAATTGTACTAAAAACATCTTTCAATTTTATTTCCATTAAATGATTGTACCATTCCATTAAATTTTCTGTTAAAATCATATAAAATGTCCATTTTACCCTTAATTTTATATTAAATTTCAATTTTTACCAGTAAATTTATCACCTTTCAAACAACAAACTAGCAAATAATCAAAATACCAAAACTCAAAATCAAGACTTGGAACACAAATCAAACAAACAAGAAAACAATCAAAATTAAATTAAATTCAACAAACAAAAATGCGCTATAATAAAATAGAATCCAACAATCAACCCAACACCTAGCATTGCAAAAGAAACCCAACAATCCAGCACTGTGAAAGAAACCCAACAATCAAAGAAACTCATAAAATGCAATAATCATGTTACTCGAATCATTCAACAACCAAAATTGTCTGATCTTCATCAAGCAACAATCAAGAAACTTAAGAAACCCACTGAATCGAAAGCAAATTCACCCACAGAAATAGACCCATTTATCCAAACCGTTGAAAACATGCTCAAAACCAACAAACCAGACAATTTTCTTTTCCCATAGAATCGATAAGAAAATGAAAAGAGTATGGTATGGACAAGATCAAGATCATCTACACAATCGAAATCATCCACAGAAATAAGGATAAAATCATCTAACAAAAACAAAAACAAAATTGAAAACCAAATGGTTCGATACCCATTTATCAAACCCAATAATTATGTCAAACAAACCCCAAATCGATTCACAAAAATGAAACTCAAATCCAAATCCAAAATTCTTTCCGTCATTGAAAGAAATGGAGTCCGCTATAACTTCATCACCTGCTGCCACTTTGGAAGAAGGGGGTGGATTTGGGGATTGCTGATTGCTGTCGTTCTTGGAGGTGCTCAAATTTGGAGGGAGCATGTGGTAGCTTTGAATGCTGGTGAAGGTGGATTTGGAGATTGGTGATAATGGGTTAGAGAGGAAAGCTGCAGCAAAAAAGTTTAAGATGAAATGAAATGACTTTATCGTGTGGTGAAGAGGAATGAGATGAAATGCTTTTTGATGAGGTTAGTTTTTGTTAGGTTGACGGTAAGAACCAAAAACAGAGAAAGACAAGAAAAGAATATGAGGGAAAAAGGATAATTTTGAAATTATAAATTTTAATTAGTGACTTTTTAGTGTTTGACTAATAGAATTAGGATGAAAAGTGGATGGAAGGTTGTTATAGTTTAATGAAATTAAACTAAAGGGATACTTTAGTATAATTTTAGAAAATGAAGGACTAAATAGTATAATAGGGCAAAACCCAGGGATCAGAGTATTTAACACTAATAATAATAATATCCGGAATGACGAGCTGCTGTTGCAATTGGCATCTATTGAATCAACATACACCTTCACGAACCTATATGGGTTTATAGCTTCTCCCCAGGTGTTGATTGATGCAGTGGTTCATTTCAAATTTTCTTGTACTTGTAATACAGTTTCCTGCAGCCTTACCATCATCCCTGCATTAATTAAATTGATAAGCCGCTTGAACCCATGATTTGTTGCAATACCTGAGAAAAACAACAGGTCAACCACTTTTAAGTACCAAGGAAAGACTAATTCCATGACCTACCACAAATTACAAGATGCTGACTATGATATAACCAAAAATCCATGCTGCACTACACGACAGTGAATCCTACTGAGGGAGTTGGGATTCTCCCCCGAAACAGCAGCCATGGTTGAAAACTTATGATATTTAGCTTGAATTGAAACCAGAAATTTTTGTTGTGATACACTTTTAGCTTCCTAAGAGTAGGACTTATGACAGTTCTTGTACATTCAGCTTCTCTGCCCTAACTTGAAAGGGAACAATCAAAATATGGTCACAGGTATAGAAACAGGTATTCATTGTTGATCAACAATACCATCGTCTAGTTTCATCTGATTTTTTCAGCATGACCTGTGTCACTGTGTGCCATGAATCAACTTTGACTAGCAATGAGCAGTGGCTTTCTTTAGTTTTCTACACGTCTAAATTTCTCAAGCTAATGCAAAAAGTTATCCTTTTATAGTAAAACATCCATTTCTCTAGGAATTAAGCATTCTAGGGTTATAAACTAAGAAATTCAACCAATACATATTTTTATTTATTTTTTCCTAGAGTTAACCTTTAAAAGTAAACAATACCTTGCACTGTGACCGCAAACATTCTAGGCAAAAGCACACACATAGACGCACACAAATGCACATGCACACGCACACTTACACAGGATGAGGTAATTTAAACATAGAGCAAAGCAATAATTAGATAGCAAAGGTAACATGCCCATGGAGCATACAAGTTTATGTATAAGTTGATATTCCTAAAGAGATGATCTTCTAAATTTAAGTTAAGAAAGCATATAGAATACTTTCTGCCATACCAGGCTGCTTAGCAATCAAGGCAATTGACTTTGATTTTTCTAACTATTGCCAGGAGGCCCATGGCAATAGATTGGCAATAGATTGTCTACTAGAAAAATATTTATGGATAAAATGAATTTTGGATCTTATAATAAGCCAATCTAAATTATCCAATTTCTCCCTTAGCTCATTATGGGGGATCATTTTCTGTCCTGAATTCTGATTATGCAGCAAAATTGTTGATTCAGTTGGAGAAAACTACTCTTCATCAGACTCTTCCTCAATCTCAGAGGCTACTCATAGCAGTCATCACCTGTTTCACCCAATTCTTCTCCAGATTCTGCTGGTCCATTCTCATCTTCAACATCATTTAGCAAAATGTCACCAGGTATTAGGTTTGCACCTTTATTCCGATGAAGAAGTCCAGTTTTCAGTACATGATAAAACTTATCTCTTAGACGAGCAAGCGGATGTGGATTCACTAGTTTTCCCCACTGGTAACCTTTTCTAAGAGCAACAGTTGTTCTTACACTTCAAGGAGAGGTAGAAAATCCCTGGGTACCTTGTAAATAGTCGAGTAAATTTATGTAGAAGAAGCATTTCCTCTCTCAAGCTCCTTAAGTAGTTCCTTTTGGACTTCTTATGAATTGTCAGGCTCAAAAACTCATGCAAAACCCCAACAGCTCGCTTCTCCATGAGTTCACTATTTGGGTCAATCCGTCTTGCATCCTTATAGGGTGAAATATAAGGCAACTTCTGAAATTCCTCCATCCATGCTCTCACCTTCTTCTGCACTCCATACCCCCTTGGAAAACTCATTGGGAAAGCCAAAGTAGTTTGCACCCTCTTGGACTGTTGATACTTATTACCCTTTTCTTTGGCCTCATTACTCTGCTGCAATGCAGAAACTGCAAATTCTTTGCTCCATTGCCCAAGCCGTAAGCACCCAACACCATTTGCCTTAGCAAATTGAAAACAATCAGGGTACTTTGGAATTAATATTTTCTCAAAATTATCTGGCAAACCCAGGTCCCACTTCAAAGGATGTAGTGATTGAAGTGGTACTGTCCTACTCTTCATCATCATAGGCACTCTACAAAGTTGTTCCAGAGTATCGCTCTCATAATTATTGTGTATGTTCTGTTCCTGTGAATCTAGCAAGAGCGCAGTGTCTGTTAACCGGAAACAACGCAAATTTGCGTAATGGACATGCTTAAATTCATTGAAAAGAGTTGGGTACCTACATATTGATGGATTAAAAATTATTGTTGTTTCCCATCTACGGAATCAGACACAAATGAAATATGCAATGTGTGCGTGAAAATAATTGAAAAATGAATTCATTTTATCACAAATGAATCGATATTTTAATTTCCATAGCTATTCCACAAGTCCACTCAACAGTTACACTCTCAGCCCCACCTAAGCAAATAACCAAAATCCAAAAATCGAAATATTTTCACATCCATTACACCTATGCCATCTCAAAACACCATTGCACTAATCCACTTCTATAAGCCCAACAAAACTACACTAAACTAACAATCAATAAAAAGACAAAAAATTGCATAATGGGTAATCAAGAAATGAATAAAGGGTCAAGATTTCATCTTTACAGAAAGAAAAACGAAAAAAGAATTGCATAATGGGTAATCAAGAAATCAATGAAGGGTGAAGATTCATCTTTACAGAAAAACAAAGAACAAAAAAAGACAAAAAAAAAAAAGAGAGTAAAAAAGAAACCTGCGCAAGAAGCGAAGAACAGGAACAGTGAGGCCAAGAAGCTTCTGCCAATCAGCAACAGACTTAGCAGTTAAAAATCCAGTTGGAGACCGTTTAATAGCGACCTTCAAGAGACAAGAAGCCTTTAGATGAGTCTCCTTATCGATTATATGGTCAAGGCTACGGTTTTTTACCCATTTAAGCCTGACTTTTACTATTGACCGACGCTGAACAAAATTGGAAATAAGGTTGCTGCTGTTGTTGGTGGGTTCAGGTTGAGATTTTTGTAGTACAAGTTTATGTATAGTGATCAAAGATTTGTGAGTTTTGGATATTATTTCTGTTCTTGAAGGGCAATTAGTTTTCTTTGTTTGTTTTTGGTCATTGGATTTTATGAAAAAACCCTAAAAATGGATGCTGAATTGTTGTTGGGTCCAATCTCGTTTGATACTTGATAGGCCTGTGAAGTGCAGGTGAGAAGCAGTCGAGAAAGAAGTCGCATGATACTAGGCGGGGTTAAAGTACCAAATCCACCCCAAACTAATAAATGACAAAATGTATTTTTCCATTAAATTTACTCTTAAATTTATATGTTTTCGTCAAAACTATTCTTAGACGATACTTTACATATTACTATATTTATGTTTAATCAATTTCTATTTATATTTATTACAATTGGATGAACGAATAAAATTATATGATTAAGAAATATATTTAAGATAACTAAATTTAAATATACTTTAATAAAAATATAATTTTAAAAATTTTAAAAATCTTTAAGTTCTTAAATCTAAAAAACACAACTTCACTTTCACACAATTATGTTTTCGTAGAGTAATAATTATACTCTTTTATTCAATTACAACAGCTATATAGAAAAATAAGTTAAATATGAATATAATAGTATGCAAAAGTACTTTTCAGTGGTAAATTTGATGAAAAAAATATAAGTTCAGGTTAAATTTAATGAAAAAGTTTATTTTGTCATTTATTATCACTGAAGGACAAGTTTAAGGGTGAATTTGATACTTTAACTTATTCAAAGGTATGCAATGTTTTTTAAATCCATTCAACATCATATTGGCCCGTATTTATTGGATTTAATAAATATTTTTTTAAATATATAAATAATGCTTAAAAATATTCAAAAAGATATAATATAATAAAGAAATGAAAACTATTTTTATTTGACATAAAGATTAAATTGATCCCTTAACTATTTTAAAAGGTTTAATTAAGGACAAAATCAACTATTAACTTTAATTAAGACATAACTTCTATTTTAAACTTATTTAAGGACAAATTGATAAAAAAGAAAGAATATGTGATTACACATCGACATGAACGCATGAGCACAACCACAAACACAGTAAACCTATCTTCATCGCCCATTTTTCTCCTAACAAACTCATTTTCCTTACCCAACCACAAGCACATCAAACCCATCTTCACATTCACCTCATCTCATAAACACAAAGTAAACAATCTCCTCTCTTCTATCTGGTTCAAACTTGATCCATACACTGACACCCAGAGTAATAACACATCAAACCCATCAAACTCATCTTCATTGCCATCAAATCCAACACCAGCCACTCCAAGATCAGGAAGATCCCAGTAATCTATTGGATATCACATTTCAAATCTATCAGATCTAGTATTGGGCGAGATTAGTTTGATTTTTGCAAGCTCACCTATTCCTTTCCTTTATTTCTTCAACATGCGTTTTGAAAACTAGTTGCGTTGAGTTCATTTTCTAGGTGGGAGCAATAAACTACTTGATTTATATTAAATTCATTTCTTGTCGTCTTTTTCATTTATATTTTGTAGCTTCATATTTTTCTTATGGGTTTGTGAATCTACATACTTGTCTTTGCTCTTAATCTTGTTTATTCTTATCTTATATTTCCAACAAGTTTATTAGTATTTATGGTCATAATATTGAGATTTCCTCTTATTTGACCCATGTAAGTCTTGTATATACTCTTTGCCTTCATATATTAATGCTAATTGACATTAGAATAAAGCATTAAATTTTATCAAAATATATAGAATTGTGAAATATTTTGAATGAGCGCTTTTAAATGCATTCCATCTTCAAGTGTTATTGTTATTGCAATTCTTCTATTGCAACTCTCTACATTGTATTTGATATGTATTCAAAAACTGGGCTTAAACATAAAGCACATAACTATTTGATGAAATATCTAAGCGAAATGTTTTCCTAATTTGGTTTGAAATGCAGAATGAATTAATCTTTGACAATTATTGATTTTTGTTGGATTAATTGATGATCATGATGACAATTATTTGTTCTATATGATGATGATGATGTTGATAAAAGGCAATTGTTGATTTTCTAAATGGGTAATAAATATTTAATTATTTTCTCCAATATGTGTAGCTCATACACTTTTCAAATTGAAAATTTCCTTAAATAAACTTAAAATAAAAGTTGTGTTAATTAGAGCTAATAGTTGCTTTTGTCCTTAATTAGACCTTTCAAAATAGTTCAAGGATCAATTTAGTCTTTAAGCCTTTTTATTTCAAAAGGACTTTGAGTTCTTTTCCCATTTTCGTGAAGTCCCTCTTTGTCTAGAGTTAGGTTTTCTTAGTGGCTACGGTTGGGGCCTTTTTTCCTTCATGGAATTTGCTTTTTCTCATTTCTTTGTTTTTAACATCTATTTATTTATATGGTCCCATTTCATGTGGTGTCTTTTGATTTTTCTTAATTTTTTTTTTGGTTCATCTGCTTCTTGTGGTGATTGCGTCTATTTTCACTCAGTTTTGTTCCTATCTCATTTGTTTTTTTATTTTGTGTATATAGCTTTCCACGGATCAATTCCTCAGTTTGGGGTGCTCTTTATTCTGGGACAGTGGATAGTTCGGCTAGTATAATGACTCAAGAATTGGAAAATTTATAGTAGAATTTCTCTTTAACTGAGGATGAGGGGGAAATGATAGATTTGGAAAATGTGGAAGGTTCTGATGTCAGTCATAAACTATGTCTAGTAGGAAGGATTTTATTGAGCAAGCCCTTCAATCTTAATACAATGCATAATGCTTTTCGAGGGGTGTGGCAGTTGTCATTAAATTTTAGACTTGAGGAGTTAGGAAAGGAGCTTTTTATGTGTGTTTTCCAACCTATGAATGACAAGAATGAGATTTTGAAGGAAAGCCCATGGCATACATTATTTTGTTATACTGCCCTATACAGATTCAGATATGTAACTTGCCTTTGAATCAGAGGGATGAAGCAAATGTGTCCAATGTGGCAAGGAAGGTAGGGAAGCTTTTAGAGATCTATGGCTTGAACATTAGTCATTAAGGAAATTTTGTATGGGTACGTGTAGAAATTAATGTCAGCATGACTCTGAAATGTGGAACAATGATCAAAGATAGTAATGGAAATAAGGTTTGGGTTTACTTCAGGTATGAGAAACTCCCAAAATTTTGCTACTGGTATGTGTGGTTGGGACATACAAAAGATGGATGTGATGAGCTATCAGATGAAATTGAAGAGATTGATTGGTCTTATGGCCCTATCTTTCGTGCCTCACCATTAAAATACCATTCTGGTAAACCATTCCAAAATGAAAATCGAAACTACCCTAAACCTAACCAAAGTGAACATCAATCCCAAAGACCATCTTCTAATAAATCACGTAAACTCACCTTAGTTGACCTAGACCAAGAGACAAATTTTTTTATGCCACAAACCAACCTTCCTTCTTTTGTACTTTCCATTCCAAATTCCTAAGTTTTGATAACTGAAACAACACCTCAAAATCTTACCTCTCTCCCCTCTTCATGTCCCTCTTTAATTATCTTTTCTACCTTAACTAAGATTACCACTACCACTATTTCTTTCAATGCAGATAGTGGTAGGTAGTTCTCTGTCTGTTAGAATGACCACAACATACTGGAAACTACTACCCCATTAAGTACAAAGTTGACATCCCATCTAGGCCCTTGGGAGTATGATGATTACATAATTATATGCTAGGATGAAAGAAAGAAGAATGACAAGTTAAAGAATAAGGCTTGTAAAGTTAAAATTACCCAATTTGATCAACAAACTTTTAGGTTAGAACAGTCTTATAATAAGGAAAAAGCTATAATGTGCAAGCAAAAGTTGGCTGATCAGATGACCATTGATGATGAGGAGATGATGGATTTTATAGAGGAGATTGTAGCGAGTAAGAAAGTAAAGGTTGATGTCTTGGATGGATATCCAATTTATGATGAAGAGGCAATGGTTGTATTGTAACCTCGCCTAGCATTATGAAAATATTTAGTTGGAACCTCCAAGGAGTGGGTAATCATTAGATAGTTAGGGCACTTAAATAGTATGTTACCTAGATATTATGTTCTTAATGGAAACTAAGCTGTCAAGTAGTGAGGTTACTAGAATAAAAACGTTGCTTTAATTCTTATAATATTTTTGTAGTGAATCATGATGGTATAAAGGGTGGGTTTATGCTGCTATTAAAAAAGGATATTACAGTGACTATCAAAAAGTATTCTCTTTATTGTATAGACTTTTTCATTTGCAATGAGAATGGTGATGCACTTTGGTGAGGTTTGGGTATTTATGGTTTGGTCAAAGGAAAACCTTCAAAATCATACCTGAGAGCTTATGAAGTCACTCACTTCAAAACTCTCTTTTCTTTAGGTTGTATTTAGGGATTTTAATGAAATAACTTATCATTCAGAAAAATGAAAGAGGGGGGGGGTGGTGGGGGGTTAAAGATAAGTCTAGCTGATTGATTGAAAATTTGGGATACCATTAATTGATGTGGTCTGCGTGATGTGGATTTTTCAAGTTATAGTTTTTCCTGGGATGAAGTAAGAATGGGTGACAAGTTTATTGAAAACCAACTTGATAGGTTCCTTATCAATATGGAATGGGACTAACTATTCCTAAGTAAAACATCTATGCAAGGTTGTTTCAGATCACAATCTAATTGTCCTAGCACTGGAAGGGTTTCAAAAGCATGGGAGAAAGGCTAGGATATATCATTTTGAAGCTATATGGATAGGTGAGTTGAGATGTGCTAAGATTATAGGTAGTGTGTGGCACTCAACCCCATCAAGTAATCTTGGTAGTTCGGTAGCTTTGAGATTAGAGTCTTATGCTAATGCATTGAGTGAGTGGTGTAAAACAAACTTTTGAAGCATGGGTAAAGAGGTGCACCATCATTTTTATGTGTTATCTGAGCTTGAAAAGTAAGGCTATAGTCAGGATTTGGCAAAAAAAAAAAAAAGGCTGATATTCGGAGCATTATTGATGAGTTGCTAAAAAATGAGGAGATTATATAGAGACAAAGATCAAGGGAAGTGTATTGAAGGAAAGGGATAGGAATACCCAATTTTTCATCAAAAAGCAACAACCAGGAAGAGGAGGAATTTTATTACTAGGCTTTTTTATAAGAGTTGGGCATGGTGTGGGAGAGATTTTGCTATAGAACGCATTGTTCTTTACTATTATACTGACCTATTATTATCTTCTCATCTAGTGGGTATGGATTACTCCTTACGTGCTATTGATATGACTCCCTATATAGATCAAATTGAGCTTTTATCAAACCCTTTCACATCAGAGGAGATCATTGATGCATAAAATAAATGTATCACTATAAGTCTCCCAACCTTGATGGTATGCCTGCTTTATTTTTTAAAAAATATTGGGACATAGTAGGTGATAATGTTGTTGCTTTTGTGCTTAATTTCCTTAATTTTGATCATGTGCCTTCTAAGTTAAATTACATTTTTATTACTTTAATCTTAAAAACCTAATCGCCTAAATCTATGAAGGAACTTAGGCCAATTAGCTTATGTAATGTGTTATATAAGCTTATTTCTAAAGTCATAGCAAATAGAATTAAATGTGTCTTACCTTTTGTTAAATAGAATCCCAAAGCATTTTTGTTCTTGGTAGATTGATTACTGATAATGCATGGGTTTCCTTTGAGATTTTTCATTCCATGAAGTAAAGGATTAAGAGTAAAAAAGGGTGTTGTGCATTAAAGTTAGACATAACAAGGCCTATGATAAAGTTGAGTGGTCAAATATTGATTTGTTGTCCCTTAGTACCTTAGAAGAGGGGTTGAATAGGGCAATGCAGATTTTATAAAACCAAACTAAATGGGAAAATAAATGAAGAATCGACATATAAGATTTATAAAGGTTCGACATAACTTGTTTATGTCTTATACTCCAGTATTTCTACTTCTATTTTTATAGCTTAAGGTACTATCAACAACCTTTACACAAGTAAGTTTTCAAGCACTTACTAAGCCTTTACAAGTGATAGATTCTTAGGAACTACCAACTTCTTACAAATAGTTCACAAGTACCGCTTAACCTTAGCCAAAGTAGTTTATAGATACTACCTTAAACCTTTCACAAGTGATACTTTCAAATGGTATCTCAACTCAAAGTTATAAACTAATAGATTATTACACTTCTAAGAGAAAGAAAAAAACTCTCTTACTTAAGTAAGAATAGATGCCCAAAGTACATTCATAAGGTAAGCTTGATGTGAGTGAAAAGTAAAGAAAGTTCTCAAGAAATGTCTTTTATATTTTATTTTAAAGATGACTCTTTTAGGTTACTCTTAAGCTTGATCAATAAATGTCTTTTGGATGCTAGATCACTCTTCGTTCACTATGCAATAGCCATTTTTGATTTAGAAAAGCTTTCATAATGGATTACTCACTTAATAGAATAGTTCTCCTTAATTTTTTTATTAAGAATGATTCCTTTTATAGACTAAATAAGGAACTAGCCATTAGAAAAGAGCTATCACTTCACATTATAACTATACGTAGTTAACACCTGGTGAAGAAATTCCACACTCATTACTGAGGCATCAACCATTATTGATTTCATGCAAACAGATGGTTGATAATCAATATTCAACTTCGACGGTCATCGATCCTATTGAAACACCTGTTAGAACTAACTGTTTAAGAGTAGGTAGCTTAAGGCTCCTCCTTTATTTCACTTTTTCTTCAATGACCACTGGACATAAGTAATGGTCGTTGATTCAGACCTTAATGCCTATGGGAGTTTGCTTAATAACTATTATTGATTTCTAGAAAATGTGATCTTTTTGCTCTATTTTTCAAAAGCTACATAAGTGATTTAATGTCTGTTAGAATTTTTACAATGTCAATTACAAATATCTCAACTCCTGTTGATTATTTAAGTGTACTTTGTTGGGAGGTCTAAAAGGTGTGGCTCACACTAGAGCACTTTTGAAAGAGTACAACACTTGTTTCAAGGTCTAAAGAACATTACTAAAACTAGAGCACTTTTCTAATGCCTATTGCGAAAGTGCAATACCGGTTATGAGGTTTAGTTCAATGCCTATTGCGAAATCATAACGCTTATTGGGAGGTTCGAAGAGCATAGCTTACACTTGAGCACTTGTCTAACACCCGTGGCAAAATCACAATGCCCGTGGCAAGGTCTATAGAGCATAACTCACACTAAAAACTTGTCCAATAACTGTTGCAAAAGAAGTAACGCCTATTGTGCAATCCTGAATGCTTGTTGAAAGTGGGTAACACCCGTTGGGTAGTTCAGTTGAGTTTGCTTTGATTCTTATCTTTTAATACGTAGAGTTTTTTAATCTTTAACTCAAATAAGCTAAGAGAAAATTCTTCTCCAATCATTATAGTTCAAGGAATTGATATGTCTACAAGTTTTAATAAAAATAATCTTGGGCTAATGTTATTCCTAAGTCTTGTTTGTAATCATCAAAACAAGAGTTTGGAACCTAGAAGGTTCAACATGAAAGAGTTACGATAACATTTTATGCATCTTATTATGACTTATCTACATACTGCTTCTTTTTCATTCTTAATTAATGGGCAACCTAAAGTTTATCTAAAGCCAAACAAAGGACTCTATTAAGGAGATCTAATTTCACCTTATATTTTTTTTATTGTGTGTAGGAGGTGTTGTGAATATCAATGGAAGAATGTTTGCAAAACATTTAACCTTAAGGGATTGGACTCACTTCTCTACTTTGAATGATGTGTTTTGAATGATAACGAAACTATTATTTTGAAGGATGATAAAATTGTAACAAAATTAAGAAAAGTTCTAATGTTTGTACTTTTATGTTTTTGGATGATTTGAATAGACCTAAGGAACATAAGAATGGGAGATTACTATGAATGCTAGGGGGAGAATGTTTGGAGAACATATGATCCTAAGACCCGATGAATGTTAAAGGGCTAGAACAAGTTCAATGGGCATTATGCAAGTTCAACGATCGTTGAACATCTCCTAACAGCCATTGGACCATTCAATGGGCATTGAAGTATGAAAAATGAAAGTTGATTAGATGCTGCAAATTGTCAAAGTCATATAAAGCTTACAATGGGTGTTGTCCTTTTACAATAGGTGTTGGAGAAGTGCTATAGGTTTAGTTATGCTGGACCTCACCACAGGTGTTGAAGTTTCGCAATGGGCATTGATTTAGCCTAATAATAAATGTTGTATATATGTAACAGGCATAAGAAAAGTGTCCAAGCTTGAGCTGAAGCTTCTGAAACCCGAAATAGGTGTTGGTCCTTCTCAACAAACATTGAAGGAGTTTCCAACAGGCATTGCAAATTGCTCAATAGATGTGGAAAGTAACTTTGTAAAGTTTGAAAAACAAAGCACGAAGTTCAAGTTTTCTAGAAATGAATAACGAGCATTATTCTTACTTCAATAGGTGTTGTAGTAAAAGCCAACGGGTGTTGAATGACAGATAATGAGCATTGGAAGTAATCGTTACAAGTTCAGCACAACGAGTGTTGTAATCTCTAATGGCTAGTTTTGCAAAAAAGTTGTTAGACATAACATTAACTATTCCAATGGCTAGTTTTGGAGCTTAGCTATATAAAAAGTATTTTTGAAGTCTAGAAAGGTTAGAAAATATTGTGAACAAGTACGAACATCTTTGTAACTCTTTATTCAAACCTTTTATGGTGTTGCTTTGTATTTAGGTAAAGTGAGATTGTTTTTGTTGCTTTTTTGAGAGTAGGTTTTCTTGAGCATTAATTATGTATTTGTTGTCTATTTATGATACTTAGACACTGTTTGGATCTTTTTTTACCAGTGGTTATAAAGGTTGGTATTGTGCCTAGAAGAATACTAAGGAGAAGGTTCTTCTTAAGCCTGTAAAAGGAAAGGTTATTCCTTAACCTAGAAAAGAAAAAGTTTTATTCTTAAGCCTAGAAAAAAATAGAAATGCTTAAGTGAAAGCTTGAGAAGTGGAGTAGGCATGTTATCAAACCACTATAAGTCCTTGTGTTGATTTATGTATTTATAGTTTTCGCTTTAGTTATCTGTGATTGTATTTTTTGGTTTTTGTTTACAATCTAATTCACCCCCTTCTTGGGTTGTCTCATTGCTATTCAATCCAACAAAAGTGTTTTTACCAATGTTAAGAGGAGTAGTTTGAAAGAACAAGCTATATGGAGTGTAAGTATGCCATGGTAATCCTAAGATGTCTTGTTTATTATTCGCAGATGGCAACATATTATTCTTCAAGGCCATTAGAAATGAAGTTGAAACAACTTAGTCTATTTTGGTGAACTATGAGAAGGAATTTGAGCAAAGGGTTAACTGTGACAAAGTAGAAGCACTTTTAGTATGAGAGTCCCTAGGGTGATGAGGGAGGAGTTGAAAACTAAGTTGGATGTGTAAGAGTTTGGAAAACATCTTAAATACCTGAGCTTACCTACTTTCATTGGGAGATCGAGGAAGAACATGTTTAGTTTCTTGAAAGATAGGTTATGGAAAATATTAAAAGGATGGAAAGAAAAGGTGTTATTGTGTGTTAGGAAGGGAGTGCTTATTAAGTCAATTACATAAGCCATCCCAAGTTACATCATATTGGCCCTTATGCACCAAAAAATGGGGGTTGAATTGGTGGACATTTTAAATTTTTGGAAGAAAGGTTAAAGATGTAAGTTCAGAAGAAGGAGTAGAAGAATATAACATATAAGAATTTATAGTGATTAGGTGTTAACAAACCTTTCATCCACTCTCTAATTCTTCCAATTAGGTGTTTCACTAATTCTAAATGGTGTTTTTATGAGCTCACACCAAACTTTACAAGTTGTGTTTTTCAAAGGCTTATATACAACCTTACAAGTGTTTTCTATTGGCTCACTCTCAAACCTAAGCCCAAAACGTTTAAAGCCTCACAATAAACCTATTACAACTTAAATTACAAAGAGTAAATAAGAAAGAGAGTTGAAGAATCAATTTACAAGAGTTTAGCCTTAGTAAATGCTATTCTCTTACATTTATGTCCATTTGGTGGAGCATTTATAGGCTTCACCCATCAAAAAGATGTTATAAATAAAACTATCTTCATTTTTCAAAAGTTTATGGCAGAATCCAGCATTTAATGCTTATCAGACAAAAGTCACTGTCGAGAACACCCATTCGTGGTTGCGATCTTCATATTAGCCTGATTTTGCTCATTCACGGTGATGAATTCCAACTATGTCTAACGACTAGTTCCACTTGTCATTTCTTTAGTGGTTCTTTTAAAAATCTAGTCATTGGGTCCTTCAAGTATGAATGAAAGTTACAGTCACAATTTCATAGCCTTAGACATGATCTTCACTACGACATGGCTTAAAAGATTGGAGATATCACCTTAGGCAATTCACGATCTCTACCACTTTTTCGCTACCATAAATTTTGATGTTCCAATGAGTCTTTTGAACATATGGAATCATCTGATTGAGAGTTTGAATCCCTTCAAATGCATTCAAATGTTGCAGTCGCAACTTGTATCGCAAATCCTACAACACATTGGCATACCATTTTTGGCTTAAATCTTTTCTAAAAAAGTAGTCATGACCTATAGATTACAATTGTGATTTAGGTGTCAATTTCCATTCTTTGAATCATTTGTTTTCATTCAACTTCTAATGAATTCCTATCTTAATTTCTATAAGATCATCACTTGAAATTGATGTTAGAACCTTTCAATCTATGTTGTTAAGATCAAAGGAGAGTTTTGACTTAGGTTGGACCAATCTAGTCCAACATATCATGAATTGCTTTCTTCTCCCATGATAATCTCCAAATGATGATTAACGGATTTTGGTGGGGTGAAGTGAGTGACAACAGAAAAATCTATTAGTTAGCATAGGATAGGCTTTGCAAATCCAAAGAGGCAGACAAGTTGGGGTTTAGGCAATTAGTTGATTTCAATCGTGCTCTCTTTGCAAAATAAGTTTGGAGTTATTAGTCTTTGAGGATTCTCTTTTTGCTAAGGTTTTTAAAGCAAAGTATTTTAGACGAAAACCTGTCATTGATGCGAATGTAGGCTACCAACCAAGCTTCGTTTAGCATAGCTTAATAAGGGCAAAAGATATTATTCAAGTAGGGCTATATTGAAGAATAGGGAATGGATTCTTTGTCAATGTTTGGTGTGATAATTGGCTATTCATATCAAATATTCTCAAACATTTGGTTCCTGCAAACTTCCCTTTAGATGCTACACATAGTGAATTGATTGACATTGAGAACAAGTGCTAACGAGTCTCTATGATTAACGATATTTTCCTTCCTTTTAAGTATGATATAATCCTCTCCCTCCCCATTAGCTATCGACTCCCCCTAGATAGCTTATTTTGGAGTCACATTAGAGATGGGAAATACAGTGTTAAGACTAGTTAATATGTTGTCCAAAATCTTCATAGTTTTCCTCTGGATCAATTTCTTCACATGCCCCTCAAGATGCAATTTGGGTTCTTGTATGGAAATTAAATGTGCCATCATAAATATGCTACTTTTTATGGAGAGTCTTTATGTATATTATTCCGTGTTTTAAAAGTCTTGAGATTAAAGAAGTGAAGTCGTTAAGATTGTGTCTTAGCTGCCACTTAGCTGTTGAGACAATTGAGCATACTCTAATTGAGTGTGCTTGGGTTAAAGGTTTGTGGCTCATTTCTTCTTTTGGTTTACAAGTTGACCATCTCCTAGGGAATAATAATAGTGCTTAGAGTTCGTTAATTTCCAAATGTTTGAGTTTGGATGATTTTGTTTTTTTTATTGTGGTACTTTGGAAGATATGGAATAGTAGGAATTATTTGGTGCATATTCAATGTGGGGGTAATGTGTTAGAGGTGCTGCAAAATGCAGGATAGTTTTCCCATGTCCATTATCGTCTTAGTGTTGGCATAACATTTGTTGCTTCCAACAAACCTGATATCATTGTTCGTCGTCATGTATCTAGGTGGAACCTGCCACCATATGACAACTTAAAGATTGATGTAGATCTTGCTTTTAACTAGAATGGTGGAATTGTTGGGTTAGGGGTAATCTATAAGGACCATGCAGGGTTGTGATGTGTTTTGCAGCAAAAAGGTTAGGTATCGTAAAGGATGTCAAGATAACTGAAGCTCTAGTTATTTTCTATGGATTAGTGGTGGCTTGAGACTGTTATTTTAATTGCATAACATTGGAATCAGATGTCCAATTAGTTATTCATGGTATTAATAATCCTTTGGCAATTTGAACCCTTTGAGCTTATTGTATGTGACATCCGATAGGCTAGTCGAAAGTTTGTGAGTGTAAGTTTTTCCAATGTTCTTGGATCTTGTAACTTGGCAACTCACCTTGCAGCCAAGTATGCGATTTCATTAGACAATAAGATTGTTCTTCTAGAGGAGGTGCCTCCTACATTAAGGGTTATATTCTCACAGGTTCTTATGCTTAATGAAATTGATACCTCTTGTCTTAATTTTTTTTAAAAATTGAAAATTTAAATGAAATAATGTAATTTTAAAAATTCTTAAATCTATTCACAAAATGAAATAGTTTTAAATTGAATCGGTTTGATCTCATTTTTTATTTTGGATGATTTTCTTGGTTTTGATCATTTTTTTGATTTTAATTGATTCTTAAGTGGTTGATTCTAATATTAAATCAAACCAGATCCCTAAAGTGATTTTTAATTTTACTGGTTTGACCAATTAATCTGATCATATATTGAAAATATTATCCCTTAGTGCCCTAGAAGGGGGAGGGGTTGAATAAGGTAATGACAAGAATTGACAATTTAAAACTAAGTGCGAAAAAGATAAAGAATCAAGACATAAGATTTATAGAAGTTCGACCCAACTAGCCTATGTCCTTTCCTTTAGAGTTTTCACTATCTTGATAGCTTAAAGTGTTATTAATAACCTTTACACAAGTAAGTTTCCAGGCACTTACTAAGGCTTTACAAATGATAGATTTTCAGGCTCTATCAACCTCTTATAAGTATATCATAAATGTTGCTAACCTTAACCCAAAGTAGTTTTCAAGCACTACTTTAAACCTTTCACTTGATCTAGTTTTTAAGGTTTCCTTAAACTAAATACAATAAATAAAAAAAGAGGAAACACTTTTTCATTCAAGCAATAAAGATACTAAAAGTACTTCTTATAAAGTATGCTTAATATGGTTAAGAACGTGAAAAGAGTTTCTAAAAAACTTATCATGCAAACTCTATTTTAAAGATGACTTTTGCAAGATTTAAATAATCAACTTATTTTGATTACTAGATCACTCTTTGTTCACCTTTTTGCTTGAGAAAAACTTTCACAATAGATACTCACTTAATGAAATAGTTCTCTATATATTTCTATTGAAAGCGAGTCTTTTTATATCATGAACAAAGAACTAGCCATTAGAAAAAGAAAATGTCACTTCACTTTATAACCGTAGACTATCAACGTTTGTAGAGCAAACTCCATGCTCATTGTTAATGCATCAACCATCATTAATTTCACATAAACAGGTGGTTGTCAAGCAAAATACACTTTCAACTATCATTGGCTCTATCAAAATGCCCATTGGGACTAGTTGTTAAAGAGAACTTGAATTAAGGCTCTTCCTTTGACTTTTACACTGGCTTATTTCACTTTTTTTTCTATGAACATTGAACAAAAATAATGGTCGTTACTTTTAAACTTCAATGCCCGTTGGAGAAAGATCAATGTCTATTGATGATTCCCATAATCTATGAACTTGATGTTTTATTTTTCAAGGTCTACACAAGTCTTTCAACGGCTATTGAAAGATTTTCAATGTCCATTGATAGCACTTTCAACACCTGTTTAGATATGAATGTTCCTCATTGGAGGGTCCATAATCTTTGGCTTAATTTAGAGAGCTTTTCAACGCCTGTTGAGATGGAATAATGCTTGTTTCGGGTTTTAGAGAGTTTTTCTCATTCTAAGTCACTTTGTCCAACACTTGTTTCGAAAATGCAATGCTTGTTCAGGGCAAGATCAACGCCTGTTATGAAGTGCAATGTGCATAGTCATGTCAAAACAACTGTCCAACAATTGTTGGGAACATGGACAACGTCCGTTGGAAGGTTAAAAAAAAAAAACTATACTTAAGTTGAAGTGTTTCTCCAACGCTTGTTGTGATATCTTCAATACCCATTGCTAGGTCCACAACACCTGTTGGAAGAAGACAACCCCATTGGTTTGTTAAGTTAAGTTTACCTTGATCTTCACTCTCTAATACATTGAGTTTTCAACCATGAATTCGTCTCCAATCATCATAGTCCAAAAATACCTGAAAATTCTAACACAAATAACTTGGACAAAAGTTAGCTCTTTGATATGTTTGTGATAATCGAAATAAGACTTGAAACCTTGAGGTTCGACAGAAAACACTAGTGGTATATGTTGGATTGAGTGGTTTGAGGAAGGCCACTCAAGTAAGATAAATTGAGTGCTTTTAAAACTTTTAAGCTTTCTTTAGAAGTTGGAAAAGTTTACTCTTTATTTAATCTTGATTTAAAAAAAAGTGAAAGAAAAAAATTTAAAAAAACAAAGTAAAAGTTTAACAATACACCTAGGCTCACACATATATGAAGGCCCAGTTCGACCTCATAAACCTCAGCCACATAATGAATCGTGAGTCCAACAGGATCTAAGATGGGATCTCAACCCACAAGTTAGCATTGGCTTTGTCTTTATGCGACTTTTTAGCCCATTACTCATTCTCATTATGAAAGGATAATTATAACAAGGAAGTTTACTCTCACTAAAAAGGTTTACCTCATCGAAAAGAATTAGTCTCTTTCAACATGGACACATACTATTTCAACTATTATATAAATGGTCATAACTAGTATTCTATTTATTCTACTTTCACATATACCTTATCTCTTTAGCAAAGTTTGCTAACTTATATATCAAAGTGGAAATTTAGCATAGAGTAAATTTCTCTCTTAGGTTTATTTGTCTTATGGAGACCTAAGCAAGACCACCAAAGTCAACTATCTCCAAATTAAGAAGATTTATCCGGACTCCTCCGCTTAGTAGTTTAGCAACATTATTGGTGCTAAAAACAATTATTTTTTTTATAACCAATAACTAACATTGTAGATAATTTGTTAAGTTATATATTTCATTTTTCTCCAATTTTATTAAGGATTTCTTTTATTTTTTCAAACTAAAGAATTTTTTATGTTAATCTTTTAGTGAATGAAATTAGATTTCTATTTATTATCCAATTTCAGTATAAATTATAAGATTTACAAATTCAAGCTTAATAAATTGTGAATTTATAATTAAATAAAATATAAAAAATGATATTTATCTTTAATCAATTATCATGATTCATCATCAATATTCAATAAATAACTAATAAGCTTTGATTTAACGTTGCTCAAGTCTCGAGTTATTTTCAAATTTATAAGATAAAATTTCAATTGAAGCCTAGTTAGTCAAAAACCAAATTTCAATAAAAATAGTAAATCTATCCACAAAATTAAAAAAAATACATAAAAATTATTGATCAAGTTATTCACATAAGTGCAATTTTATTTTACAATGACTCTTCGAAATAGATATTCTTTATTACTTGTGCTTTCAAGCTTTATGCTTATATAAGGAATTTTTTTTATATAGATTGTGTTCATAGCGAACCATTTAATAAAAAAATTTATAAAATATACTTTGGGTTTAGAATAGTGAAAATTATAAAATATCATTTAATTTAAAAAATTACATATATAAAAGATTGTGAATAATTAATTTATAATTTAATATATTATATCGAACGCATGCTATAATATCTCAACACATACAACTTTCTAATCTCCTTTTCAAAATATATAAGTAAGACTCACACTTTAATTCGGTAAGAATCTTTAAAATATATAAATACGACTCATACATCAACATTCAATAAGGATCTGAATAGTTATTTGCACTACTCAAACTTTTGATAAAAGAGAACTCAAACCTCCTCATTTTTGAGCTAATACTTATGTAATATTTGATAAGATGTAATAAATATAATATAGTGTAATAAAAAGAAAATGTAATAAAATTATATTATATTAAATTTCATTATATTTTACTAAATATTACTTTAACGAATAACCAATATAATTGGAAACTACAAATTGATAATGTATCTATTAATATCTAAATTTATTTTTTTAATTTTCTTTTTATCTCAAAAATGAATTTTATTTTATTTTTTAATATATTATTTGCTTTTCTTTAAAAAATCACAATTTAATTTTTCTTTTTTAACATGTTATTAGCTTTTTTTTGAAAACATATAATATTTGTTTTCATGAAAATACATATTGTGTAAGTGTATATTTCAATTTAAAATTTAATTTAATTTTTATAATTTTATATTTAAATTAATCTTAAAATTAAAGGTATATATATATATATATATATATATATATATATATATATATATATATATATATATATATATATATATAATATAAAAATTTTTGATGATAAATTTAATATTAGCAAATATATATATTTGTTT
>CATIWR010016778.1:0-46156 GCA_949677035.1 Omphalea diandra | reverse complement strand
TATGAATTATGGATTTATGGCTCATCTACTTCTTGAATTTTTTATATATGCGAGTGCAAGATACTTTATAATTGATATCTTATCCTAGTGATAAGTAGAGGTTATCTAAAAGTGAACGTCAAATTTTTAATCTCATCAATATAATCATTTTTTTTCAAAAAAAAAAAACTTTATGATGAGATTAAAAATTTCTTTCTTCCCTTATACTTTCCCATTATTTCATAGTTACCAAAAGGCTTTTTTTTTCCAATTTTATATTAAGATGTTTGTTTATTTTTATAATAGAGGGACTTAGAGTTTATCATTGGCAATAAATTGATGATAAGGCCTTTTCTATCCTGATATGGTGTGCAACATTATTTATTCTTAAGCCCACACCATACGTCCCTAGAAAGTGTGATAAAATAGAAGTTGCTTTCAAGTAAATACTGGTTAATTTTAAATTCCTTTTATATAATTAATTTTTCAGAAATCAAAAAGTTATTTTAGGATTCTGTTTTATTCCATATATTTTATTTAGTGCAAATATTTTAAACTATCGTGGATGGAATTGAAAGCTCAGTGACACAGAAAGATTGAAAATTTGAGGTTTCATTCAGCTGGGTAAAGTGGACTGAATATTAATGAATATTGATGCTTGAATGCTCCTTAAGAGTGAACTTTAATTAGTTATTATGGTAACTATTGTGTTTCTTTAAGATTTTATTTTAATTGATAATTAAAATGAGGGTTATATCTTTTAAAAATTTAAAAGAAAAATGATGAAGTGTATTATATTAGCTCAGTTGTTTTCTTTTTGCTCAATAGAAATTTATTAGTCATAAGAAATATTTTTGAATCGAGTTCCATTGTTTGAACATGTGAATTTTCATATTACTATTTTGCTTTATTACTAATTTTAATTTTAATTTTATTATATTCTTAAATCATTTTTCACAAAATCGAGCGAGTTTCTTATTAGTGAAAATATAGAATAGAGTACCAATAATAGTGTTTACATGCATCTCTTTTATGCCTATGATTCGAATTCGATCTCATTCTTCTAGTTGTAGATTGGCAAACTCATTTTTTATTCTTTTTTTTTTTTGGGTTTTTTAAACAAAGTTGGTCATTTTACTATATTTTGTTAGTTTTTAAATTTTATTTCTATTTTAAATGTTTTTATTCATATTTATTATTTTGTCTTTTTTTTGGATTTTTGAAATTGATTATTTAGTATAAATGATATATTATTGGACATACTCTTTCAAATATATTCTGAAATATTATATAAATTTTAATTTGCATTATGCTATCATATTGTATTTGTGGAATTCTTACAATTAATAAAAATGTAGAGTTATATAATAAAATGCATAGTAAAAATAAAATCATAAATTTAAAATTGAATTAATGTGAAATTATTAGCAGTATTGAAAATTGTTTACATATTGGTATTTAAGATTATAAAAAAAATTATTGATATACATATCATATGATTATTCATAAATAAAAATATATTTATTATTTAAAAAAATTTTGGCAAAAAAAAAAAAAAAGATTGGATGGTGGTACTCGAAGAGTAACGGATGGATACATTTAAGAGATATGAGCAAAAGAAGCAAGAAGCATGATCCTCACTCACACTCGTCTCGTGCTCATTCGCTAATTTTCTAGGTCGATAAACGAACAACTATCATTTATAGGTGCTTTCAATTTCTTTTTCTTCATTAAATTCAAAGGGGGTAATTTTTGTATGTCTTTAATATATGGTGTATTTGATAATTTTAGCCATTGATTATGATCATGAATGAATCTCAGTCATTTATCATTATATCATTTTTTTAACCTTTTATTACTATTTCTAATTTAATGGCTCAAAACTACTAGGTACATATTTTCTTCATTAAATTCAAAGAGAATATTATAAAAATTAGAAATTCACTAGACTGACATCTTATTTCTTATGTCTCTATTTTTTTTCATCATGTTCAATTAAAAAGAGAGAGAGAGAGAGAGAGAGTAAAACAATTCTTACAAGGAGAGGCGTTGTCAAGTTAGGCTCAAGGGATCACTCAACCTTAGATTTTTTTAAAAAAAATTTTAGTACAACAGTAATTTCAAAAATTTTAGTCTTTTAGCTTAAAAAATATGTCTAAAAAGGTCCAATTAATTTGTTTGGTCAATTTACAAAAATATATTTACAATATGAGTGCAGTTAAATCCAATTTTCATAAAAATAATTACAAATTACTTCTTATTTCTAAAATCATTTTTAAATGACAAATATTAATATTTTTTAAAAATATAAAATGATATGAGCTAAATTTATTTGTGTCATTTCTATCGTGACATAAAAAAATTTTAAATTACTATTTATCACAAAGTCTTACTTTCTAAATGGGATAAGATACAAATTTGTTTTTGATGTTTGATCGAATAACACATAAACATTTAATGTTAAATTTAAGAATATTAACTCATAAAATTGTTTATCATGGTTATTTAACCTCATGTTCAAATGGATAGAAATAACATTTCTTCTCCGTTAATCTACAATAAAACTTCACACTCTCTCCAACAAGTCCAAATATGTCTTTAACATTAGTCCTCTGCAAAAAAAAATCTCCATTTTTTTCTTTTCTTTTCTCTCTCTCTTAGTAAAGATATCATATCTTTATGTTTTTCTTCTTTTTTTTTTATAATAAATAGAGGTTCACCCTTTTCTGCAAAATATACATTAATTGCACTCTATATGGCACCTTGTAGAGGTATGGATTCCATATAAGTTTTGAAATTTCATACTTTCCCTTGACTCCCTTTTAGCATCTTTCACATGAAAATGAATCTTACAATTCGTTTTAGCAGACTCATAAGAAATTTAACACTAATGGAACAATCAACTAAGATCTGCATAAGGTAGAATGACGCCTCCACAAGCAACAACAATTATGTCTCGAGATGCCCATCAAGCATGAAATTTGTAGGAGTTGAATGGATGTTTTTCTTGAAGTATTTGTTGGTTTTTCCTTTATTTTTTTTGTTTTTTTATTTAAAAAAATGAAATGAAAATGAGAGGGATAATTGTGGTTCGGTGTGGGCTTGGTTGGGGATAGGAACGTTGATGGTTGGGGTTCGATGAAGGAGAATCCAAGTTTGGATTCATTAAGGGGAGGAGAACACCAAAGTTCTTCTCGGATTGGTGGGAATCTGGGTTTGTGCAGATTTGAAGAAAAGAGAGAAAGGAAAGGTAATGCTAATTTTGGGTGGTTGAGGAGGATGAAAAGGTAGAACATGGAATATTGATTCATGAATGATGAATTTCTGTCTACAATATATAATCATGGCATGAATAATTTCCTTTCTGAAATACTAATTCATGTTTCTCATACATTACTTTAATTAATCTTCTAAACATCCTAATATTAAAAGTGTGAGGGAGTTGATCTATAAGAGGGGTTATTGAAAGCTAAACAAGCAGAGAATTGCTCTGACTGATAATTCCATTATTGAACAGATAGCATTACATTCATTAATTGATTTACATTGTCCTTTAATATAGGTCTTCATATTGATGTATCAATTGCTATATCTGCAAGTTCTAGGTAGTTTTGGGATTATTTGCAAGGAAAATTTGATTTATGAGATCATGATTGTGGGACCTCATTTTAAGGAGGCAAACAATTTTCTTTAGCCATTTAAGTTGAATGCTCTTGGAGGTTTGAAAAAGAAAAGAAACCATTATGTGGAAGGTGGCAATGCTGGAAATCGTGAGGATTATATCAATGAGTTCATTAGGAGGATGAATTAGATCTCTTTGTTGTTTTAATCAAATTTGGTGATAAGAATTTTATCGGCATTATTAATATTGAGTGGTTTCTAATCAAATATTTTATTGTGTTTGAGATATCTGTGTGGAATGAAATTGATAATTATGAGAATAAGAGGGTTGTCCATTAGTGAGTTAATTTTCGTTTGAATAAAAGGCAAAATAACCACAATAAATAATTTTATAAGTTAATTGTTTTAAATTTTATATTAAGTGTTTTTGTGTTCCTCAAACCAAACATGAAAGGCAAATTTGTAGCTTCTTCCCTTTCTAAATTTATCAAAAATTACTCTTTAAAGGCTAGGGGGGAAGGGGGAGAAGGGAAAAAAAAGTTTTTTTTTTTCTATTGCCAATTTAATTTAAAATATTAAAAAAATTCAAGTTGTATTGAAATAGAATGAGATTCACATTATTGTAGTAGAATTTATTAAATCTTTGAGCAAAATTTATGTATTCATTGTTGTTTACAAGTTATAATGGTAAAGAGTCACAAAAAAGAGTCAAATTCAATATTTTGAAAATCAAATTGGATTAATTGAACAAATTAATAAAATTTAAAATTGAGTCAGTTACCGATTTAATTTAATTCAATTCAATTTTTAATACTATTTTTATATTTTTTGCTATTATAAATATATTATAATATATTTTAGATTTTTGGAGATACTTTAATAATATTTTTTAAATTGTATTTATTATTAAAGCAATTAAATTAAATCGATTAAATCAATTGGATGAACCAAATAAAAAACCAGTCAACTAACTGTTACACAAACTACTCCAATTTAAAACGCATTGGTTAAATTCGATCCAGCCAAGAAGAATTCTTTTGACATGGCAAGAATAGCAAATGTACGCGGAAAAAAAATTATTAGATGTCCATGGCACTTGAGACCAGTGTAATAATTTTTTTAAAAAAATAACCTAATGAAATTTTGAGACCTTCTAGTTAAGAGTACACACTATTTGGTGAAAACCAAAAAAATCGATCAAATTAAATCGATTCAATTCAATTTAAATATATTTTTAGTTTGATTTAATTTTTTTTAAAAAAAATTGATTAATTCAATTCAATTTAATTTTTTGATAAAAATTTCAAATGAATCGAATTAACTGAATTTATTTAAAATAAATTAAATTAAACTTATATTAAAACAAACTAACATAATTGAATCTTATTAAAAATTTATTATTTGCATTAAAATGTATAAAAAATTATTAAAATTATTTATATTTAAAATATATTATACAATTATTATTTATATTAAAAATATTTTAAAATTTATTTTTAAAAAAATTAATTTAAACCAAATCAAACAGTAATTAAATCAAACTAAATTAGTTCAATTCAATTTAATTTATAAATTTATTTAATTCATTTTATTTTATATTTTTATAAAATTCAATTTTTATTTTTTTAATCGATTCAATTCAATTTAATTTAATTTAATTTCATCTGAATGCTCACCCACCCATACATCTAGGGTTGTTTGTTTCACTTCCTCTGCCCTATTTTCATGGCCATAATTGGTCCAATTAGACATACTTAAATGAACAACACTACATCGTACAACAGAACCCCGCAGCAAACCTGTGTCTGGTCACCAAGAGATGCTCACAAGTCAAAAGGTAAGCTAGTTTACTGCCATTCAACTCCAATGATACTCCATGTTCCCCAGTTGGATAAGTCACTCTGAATTTTTTGACTAATGCTTTTTCCAAACTACTGTTTTATTTGGTTAGCAATCTTTAAATTTACTTTGGCGTATACTGAATAGTAGAGCTTGACAACTACCAATATAAAAATGAGCAGGAATTAAGACCAATATTAACAGCACTGAAAATGCATCTTTTGAAACTTCTATGCAGCCCAAAAGACCAAACCTAGTTTGTAATCAGACTATGAAGTTGACATTCATAATTCTCTTCAGCCAAAGAAATGAAAAAAGCTTTATGGCCTCAGATAAGCACATACAGTTTATTCCTGAAATCGGACTGAAACAGCTATAATTTCCAAGGTCACATGAAGCTGGTGGACTCGGAGGATTATTCTGACTTGTTGGGTTGCCAGGGTTGGTATCTGGTCCAGTCTTTCTGACTAGGATTCAGGGCATGACCTTTTGAATGGTAAATGAATTCCTCACCCTCTCCAGAGAGATTCTCCCTGTGCTCAATTCCATATCTCTTCGGTTTTAGCATCAGGAGCTGTAACAAATATCATCACCATGCAGCTTCCAACTATATTTCATAAAAACAAATGGTGGCTTACCTCATCTCCTGTGTGATCAGTTATGCAATGAAGCCAACCATGCCATTCTGGTGGCACCTGAGATGCATTATACCGACTCTTTTCTGTATATTCAACCCATCGATGCCTTCCTACAAAATGCCACATTAAGTCACAGGGTTTATAGAATTCATAGCTTAGAGGAGGATATGAGGTTCTCAGACAAAGCATTTAACATTTTCCACACTCAACCTAAATATGCCAAGAATCTATGCATGCAAACAGAAGAATAAAAAAAATAATGGCCTTATTTATAATTCAGAAATGAGCAGCTGGATGGAGGGGGAAGTCATTGTATATTTCTACAACAGAAAAGGAGTTGACCTCTCAAGTGAGTCAATATATGGGGGTACTAAGAAAAAAATCCAAATTATTGCTCCTGAAAATCGTAAAATATTTGTAAAATGCAAATAATAACAAATGCAAGAGTAAGATGGACATTTTTAGTGCGTTTGATCTTGCATCAGAAAACCATCAAACAAACAAAATAGACATATGGGAGCATCATCAATAAGAAAAAGACAATCAAACAATTCAGCCACTCTCATAAACAGCATATATGGAAGCAATAAAGGCACAAATCCTCAAAATCTCAATGAATGTCAAATGGCAACAGAGGCCCAAATACAGAAGAAAGAATGGTTTCTTCATTATATTATAGGACCTCCAGATTATATAAGTATTAAGAAGTATATCACACGAAAAGGAGAGAGAATTGCTAACCAAATTGTGTGTCTTCAAGTTTCCCATAATACTTATTGCCGAATTTGTCAACCCCCACGAGTGTTGCCCCTATGTTGTGGATTTTGGTTTGCCTAAATCAAATGAACAAATTTTAATTGAAGAAAATGATAATAATTCACCAAAACATAGAAAGAATAACAAGAATAAAAACGTTAGCACTAAGAGTTTATGAAAGATTAGTATTCTGAAGTCTAGAAACAAACTAAATCAACAAATTATTTAAAAAAGACAACAGACAGGACAGATGGCCTGCTCAGACATTATATTACTGTAATAGTGTTTACCTAAGGAAACCAAAAGTAGTAAGAAAGAAATTACCAAATTTCAATCGGTATTGGGATTGCAAAAGAAGGTATATAGACGCCTATCTAGTATCTAGTAAGAGCATTGTTCTCCAATTCAAAACCTCTATCTACTAACAAGATCAAATTCATAACACTTCCAAACCTCATAAATGAAAATGCATACAGAAGTAAAGTGTGCTAATAAATAAAATCAATGAAACACAAGCAATATTAATTTCTCCAACCAATAAAACTGTAACAAGCATCAGTAAAGAGATCTAAACTTACACCAAATTTCCATCCGCAAGGCACCTCCTGAAAGACAATAAATAAAAAGAAAGCAAGCAAACCGAACAAGAAGTCAGTAAAAATTCAATAAGCAAAACAATAATGCATATGTGAATAACATGCTGAAAACTGCTTGGAGTTCAAAATGAGCAAATAAAGAAAGAAAGAAAAGTGTAGATGGATAGGAAGCGTACAATAAAAAACAAAGTTACAATCCAGTATCAGGTTCAATAATTTTACACTAGTGGAAATTCATTCACAAAGGAATATATATCATGTTTATATAAGAAACCTTCCATTTAATTGAGGTTCTATGGACTATAAGACACATTAGAACTAATGCAATGCATAGGATTAGTTTCCTGCGTGACAACTCAATTTTCCTATCAGCAAACACCATCATCTGGAAGAAGTTTCACCCTTTTGCCCATTTTTTTCCCCTCAGCTAGCTAGGTCCAGTATTCCCTTTCTCATGCCAATTTTTTTTGTCGGCACAGAGGGCATTCCTGTTTCCAGATAAGCTTCCAAACAGAAGCTACAAACCAACCTTAGATCGTGAATCTGAGGGAAATTTAAAAACCCAATTCGTTTTCAAGTCAAAAGTGAGCATAAAGCAGTGATTTTAGCATACCCATTAACTTGAAAAACCAAAAGACATCAGATTCGACATGTAGATTTTATAATTCTCATTATATGGGTCATTTCGGAGAAATTGGAGATTGCGCAGTTAACATCAACCAAATTAAACATTAAAAAAGAAAAAGAGAAAAGGGGAATGAGCAACTGACAGTTAGCCTTCTTCCATTAGCTCCCGAAGAAAAGTGCGCATCCCTTTCTCTCTTAGCGCCTTCAACGCTCCCTTCACCACCGTCGATGCCATCTCTTTCTGCTCCTCTCCGTTCTCGGTTCCTTTTTTTTTTTTAATTTTTTATAGCACTAAATAAATCCCCGAATTTATCTTAAACTAACAAAAAAAAACATAATGGATTTTTCATAAAATTTATCCCTAAAATTATATTATTTTATTATAAAAATTCTTTATAAGTAAATTATCTTCGATTTTGTGTTATTTTAACACAAAAATTCAAAAGCATTGGCTAAAAAAAGTATATGAATTGTAAACGTAATTTAAAAGGACCGAATTCTATATTTCAATAAAAACATTGTTTCCCATAAATCTCTAAACCTTTGAACTTCAAAAATATAATTTCACTTTAACAATAAAATTTTATTAAGTGAAAAATGCAAAAGAGTGATATTTTCGTATATTAATAATTTTGTTTATTCATCTAATTGCAGCAAATATAAAAAGAATTGAGTTAAACATGAATATAAAATTTTTTATTTTATAATTTAATAAATTATATTTTTTAAAAAATAATTTAAAAATAATATAAAAATACAAATATTTGCTTTGTATAAAATTTTTATGGGAGGAAGAGTTCTTAGGAAAGTAGAGACAAGAGAAAAGCTCTTCATATCAGAAAAGTGAGATAAAAGATAAAGATAATTCTCATCTTACTCATTTAACATTCATAAGTTAATGTTATTTTCAATTATTTTGACTTTTATGATAAAATAATATAAGATTAAATATAATTCTGACGAAAAATGACTTTTATGACAAAATAATCCAAGATTATTGATAATTTTGATGAAATAATACAAATTCAATGATAAATTTAATGACAAAAATTTATTTTATTTTTTATTGTCTCTTTAAGATAAATTTTAAAGTTTATCTAATACTTTAGTTTGTCTTTTAATTATTTATGCTTAATTATATTTTGAAACATTACTATTTCATCCTTGTTTTTTTTGTAATTCGTCAACCCTTGCTGGTTGAAAAACATACTTACAACATTCCTCAAATTTAACGAAATTAATTTTATCCAATTTCACCTATAGGCGAGCAAATTTCAATTTCAACTAAAAAGTCTACAAGATTCAATTAACTTAATTTTTTAATGAGTTTGATTTGATTTTGGTTCAAATCAATTTAAGACTTATTACTAATATCAAAGATTAAAAAATTATTTATATTCAAATATATATTTAAAAAAATATTCAAATCAAGTAAAATCAAATTGATTACATTCAGTTAAACTTTTATATTTAATTTAATTAATATTTTGAAAATTAATTTTAATTTTTTATTCAATTTGATTTGAAATTAAATTAATTATTTGATTTAATTTTTTTATTCAATTTGATTTGAAATTAAATTAATTATTTGATTTAATTTTTTTGTTCAATTTGATTTTAAATTAAATTAATTATTTGATCACTCTTAATTTTACTTATTTATTTGCTTTAAAAATATTCATATAAATAAATTTAAAAAAAGAGAATTATATATGTAAATTGAGATATTTTCTAATTATGTATGCAAATAAAGTTATTTAAAGTACACTCCAATTAAATATCATTTTTTTTATTGACTAATGAAAAAAATGCAAGACTCTTTTATTAATGGAATTTAATATATATATATATAGCAAAAACATGTCAAAACGGTGATGTGACAAATTTTATTTGAGTTTAAATTTATTTAAGTTTAGTTGGCAAGTTATTTTTAGGTTTAATCTTTAAAAAAAAAGGACATGAATATTTGGATTAATGACTTATAGGTTTCCTAATTATTTATGAACCTTCACATTAAACCTTATTACACTTTAAACAAACAACAAAAACTCCTCATATGCTTCTCTCTTTATATAATCACCAATTGTTTATCTTTCTTTAACTTAGTATAATAACATTTCTCTTTACAAATAAGTAATCATCTATTAATTTCAAGAAAACTCAGTTTTAAGACAAAGAGAAAGAACTATTGTTATGGAATGAGCTATGCAAGCAAGTGTATAATAACACTAAAAAATATGAGGTGAAACATGAGATTGAGACGATTGAGAAAGAAACAATAAGGCAAATGATCAAAGAAAACAAGTTTATAACTATTCAAGTCAAACAATGGCAGAACCAAGGGATTGAAGCCCCTTAGCCACTGGCGAGACATGGAGGTGGGCTAGACGTAAAGGTTCAGCCCCCTGCCATGTGAGATAAAACTTTAGGGGTGCAAGGAAGAAGAAGTCTCCCCTTAAAAACCTTTTTTTTTTTTTTTTTTGGTTTTCTACACTCAAAACAGCGTTATTTTGAATAAATAACGAAAAAAAAATTTGTCACTCAAAACTGCGTTATTTTGAGTAAGTGACAAAAAAAAGAGAAAAATACCTTAAACATGTCTCTCACTCGTCCCCCTAAAAAAACCTCTATTCATTTTGCCTTTTTTATTTTACTTTATTTCATTTTTTTCAAAATAAGAATAATAATTGTACAATAATAAAAATTTTCATAATTAAAATCTATATCATATAAAATTAAAATTTTCCACCCATCATTAAGTCAACTTCCATACAAATACATAAAATTAACTTAAATTAAATTAATTCTATTAAATATAAATGTAATATCACACTTAAATAATTAATATTAAATTTTATTTAACTCAAATAATAAATCATCTATAAGTAATTACTTCTCATGACATCAAATATCTCATAAATAATTTGATTTCTCAAATTTAATAAAAATTTATCACATAAATAACTTTATTTCTTATAATTAAATACTTTAAATTAAATCAATTCACATAATATTTTTAATTAAATCAACTTAATCAATAACTCAAATATTCCTTAACATAAATTAATTAAATTCTTTAAATATTTATTTAACATAATTTATTCACGTAGTATAATTAATATTAAAATCATTTAAATCATCTAGTCAAATTAACTAAATTAATTTCATAAACTCCTTAAATATTTATTTTTAATTCACATAATGTAATTAATATTAAAACCATTTAAACCATATATTTATATTAACTTAAAGTAATGTTCACATATTTAAATCTTTTAATCATTAAATATATTTTATATATATATATACACTCATCTTAAAATACTGAATATCATCATGTACTCATTTATATTTAATTTTTTAAATATAAAATATTCATTAAACATAACTCACTAGATCCAATTCATAATGAATAATATAACCTTAATTAAAATAATAGTCTTTTTAACATAAAATTATTTTTCATTAAAATACTTATATATATATATATATATATATATATATATATATAATAATCTCATTAAACATATTAAAATACATCTAATTATCATTAAATTTCATAATTATATACATAAAAATAGATAAAACATTCTTAAAATAATTTTTATTACTAGAATTTCTTAAATCGGATTCTGAACTTATAAAACGCTCTCACCTCCCTTCAAAAATATATATCTCTTTACTTCTTTCTCTCTCTACCCATTTTCTTCTTTTTTTTTTTTTCTCATCTCACCGTCGCCCGTGACAGTTATCAACAGTTTCAAGTAAGGGAATTCTCTGAAAATAATTTATAGTTCCACCACTAAAAGAAAATCATTAAATAAATAAAACTATGGGTTGCTTACTTCAGGAAGTTGCTTCATCCCTCTGTTTTATGCAGAATATTTCAGAGAAGGAGAAAAATGTTTCTTACTATTTGATGAATGTCCCTCCGCTATCACATTCTCCAAATAGTCAATCTCAAATATTCAAGATTCAACCAAGTAAAAGCATTTTTAGCTTGTCGTGTCCACAATTACAAAATCAAACACTTTAGGCTAGACAAAGTCATGTAAACCAAAAAAAAAAAAAATCCCCTAAAACTTTGACAATCTAACCATGCCATTTCAATAATTTTCTATATTATTTTTGCATCATACTAATTAATTTAAAAATTATACAAAAACTAACTAAAAATAAAAATATATAAAAGAAATAAAATACATATAATTAAAAATATTTTAAAAGAAATAAAAAATTAACTATTTATCTAAATTAAAGATAAAATTTTAAAATAATTTAAATTGTATAAATTTCAAAATAACTTTTGATGTTTTATATATAAAATAAAAATAAAATGAAACTTTTTATTATTATTTTATAAAAATTTTTACATTACAATCTGCATGATGCGCAAGTTAACAATTAGTTTAAATAGATTTTCAAATAACAACAAAGATTAATTTGAGAATTTTAAAAAACCAGAGGGACACATTGAGTAATTTTTGCTTCCATTTTGGAACTGGGTACACGTGGTTTATTTTTATTGGTAGTGCTGACGCGAAACAAAAGATGTACATTTTTATCGGTTAAAAGGAGGGAGACGCAGATAGGGATCAAATTTTTAATTTTCAAGGAACTGGGGAATTTCTACGAGGTAATATTGATATCGATTTTTTTTTAATATGAAGATTGTTAATCGTTTTATTTGCTTGATTTGAAGATTTTTCAGGTTAAGTTAGGACTGATTCTTATCTCCTCTTTATGGGGTTTTTAATGAGTTGGTTTTCGTCAATGCGTTCTTTGGATTGCTCAGGATGGATGAAATATAGAGAAATTGAAAATTTTGTGACTTGGGATATGTGTTTTACTTGGAAAAGGAAAAATCTCTGTAGCTTTTTGTTTCGTTGCGATTATAAGATTCTAGATATTTGATTCTTGTTGAGTTGTAAATATTTGGTTTTATATTTAGTGGTCTTTCCATTATGATGGTTGTTGAAGCTTGGAAGTGTCTGCTGTTTGGTAACTTATAAATGGGGGACAGGAAAGGAAGGTAAAAATATGTTATGTTTTTAATCTGGGCGAGAAATGCGCGTTTTGCTAATTAACTAATGAAATTTATGGCTTTTTCTAAGCTAAGGGAAGATTTTTTTTTTTTTTTAAAGGGCATCTATGGATTCACTTGTCTACATATAAGATGTTAACAATTTTTTATTTTAATGCCATTCATTTAAAGAGAATAATGTTTGTACATATGTGTGTGTGTTATTGATTGAGTGATACAGTGCAGCAGTAGACTTGGAGAAATGATGCGGCTGCGAACATATGCAAGTCTTAGTTTGGTTGCAACTATAGCAGTTATTTATCATGCATTCAACAGTAGAGGCCAGTTTTATCCGGCTATGGTTTATTTATCGACTTCGAAGATCAATTTGGTGCTTTTGCTTAATATGGGTTTGGTTATTATGTGTATTTTATGGCAATTAACTAAGCGGGTATTCCTTGGTTCCCTTCGGGAAGCTGAAGTTGAAAGGTTGAATGAGCAGTCATGGAGAGAGGTTATGGAAATCCTCTTTGCTATCACTATTTTCAGGCAGGATTTCTCAGTGACATTTCTTGCTATGGTTACAGCTTTGTTATTAATCAAGGCATTGCATTGGTTAGCTCAAAAGAGGGTTGAGTACATTGAAACAACACCGACAGTGCCCATGTTGTCTCACATTCGAATAGTTTCATTTCTCGGGTTCCTTCTTCTTCTGGACAGTCTGTTTTTGTACAGCTCGGTTAAGTATTTGATAGAAACACGCCAGGCTTCTGTTTCTCTTTTCTTCTCCTTTGAGTAAGTTATTTATCTTTACGTTTTATTTTCCTCATTGACATATTTTGTTCTCATAGTAAATTGCCATGATCCCATGCGACGGAGGGAAAAGGCCATCTTCATCTTGCCTTATACACTTCAACTAAGTATCATTTAAACATCCATTTTACATCATTCAGTACTCTCGGTATGTAAGGATTCCTGAAGAACAAATTGTCAATAGATAAAGCATTCGTCTTAAGTGCTAGAACTTGAACCATAGGAAATGAATTTACTGCTTGAAAGAAAATTTATTTTTGTTTTCCTATTGGAAAAAGTAATTTGGTTTTTAATTCAATGAATATCACTGTCTTGAGAGAACCAAATGCACCAATTTTGATATGTATAATTACAATGTACTAAATCCTATGCTTTATGTCTCTAAAATTTTATCTTATTTTAGAATTGTTCTGCCCCCATGTGCTTGCCATTGCTCTAATACTTACTGTTTTGTATGGTAGGTATATGATACTAGCAACAACAACAGTCTCCACATTTGTAAAATATGTTTTCTATGTGAGTGACATGCTAATGGAAGGACAATGGGAAAAAAAGGCCGTCTACACATTTTATTTGGAACTTATTCGAGATTTGCTTCACTTATCTATGTATCTCTGCTTCTTCCTCGTAATTTTCATGTAAGTACTCAATTTGAACCTTAGTTCTTATACTGTCACATAGCTTATCATGTAAAGAGCATGTTTGGCATTGCTGTCGCTAATAGCTACCTTTGGGCAAAAAATTAGATGAAACCTTCTTTACTTCTTAATAATAGATCTTTCTAATATGATTTTTGTGAGCCAATAATTGATTTGGAAGGTGCACATATTTGAAGCTTTTGCAAAGAACTGTGGAATTAGATTGGTAAGATAATTGAACTACTTTCATGAATAGCTGAAAATATCTCCAAAACATAAAAACGTTTTAGGTTTAGCCTTTATGCAATAGTGATTCCAAACATGCTCAGAGAATCTCTGTTGTAGCTCAGAGGCTGTTCTATGGAGAGCTATCTGAGACTTTCTAAATTCTGTTTAGTGAAAGAAAACCAAAAATTTTAAAATGTGGGAACATGGAAATGTGGTTTACATCTTGAATTGAACTTGTTACCCTTCATAATAATTATTCTGAGATCAGTTCATGATGAAGCCTCTTATGGCATCAACTTTGCCTTGCAAGCTCATTGTTTGTTCAAAACCCTAACTTGTTTGTGGATGTTATGACCCTTGATCATACATATGGGTCACCATGTGTTAAAAAAAAGCACATTTCTTGATGGACTTGAATTACATTATTTCATTTGTTTTGATTTGTAAATTGCAAAATTGGGTGAAGTGTCTTTCTTATATGAAGTTATTTAGATAGTTAAAAACCGTTTCATTTTTTCTCAGTGCTCAATTTTATCATGAATGTTTCCTTGAAATTGTTTTTTGTTTGGAATTTTTTTTTTCTTTTGTTGAGGTTTGATGTTTCACACTATTCTGAAGTAGTACACTTACAAGTTTGTGCTGATTTCTGGTGCACAATAAACTTCCTATTTTATATAATGAATTTGAGTTTGCAGGAACTATGGTGTACCTCTACATTTAATACGGGAGCTTTATGAGACATTCAGAAACTTCAAACTTCGTGTTGCTGATTACATTCGCTACAAGAAGATCACTTCAAATATGAATGATCGTTTTCCAGATGCAACACCTGAAGAGCTCGATGCGTAAGTTTCAAACTTCACTAAGAACTTTTGTCGATTATAGTTTAGCAAATATTTAAATGCATCAGCATTCTTAAGTTGTTTTACACAGAAGTGACGCAACCTGCATCATTTGTCGTGAAGAGATGACCACAGCCAAAAAATTAATCTGTGGACATCTTTTTCATGTTCATTGTCTACGTTCATGGTTGGAGCGGCAGCATACCTGTCCCACTTGTAGAGCCCCAGTTGTACCCCCTGAAAATGGTGCAACTACAGCTGGAGGGCAACATGGATCACGGTCAGACACTCATCGGCAGGGTAAGCATGTTATTTTACCATTACCATTATTTGAAACCCTGATCACCAGGGAGTCAAATTTGTCCTTTCAGAGCAAAGTGACCAAAACCTTTGCCAGTTTATTTTTTCATAATGCAAGGTGATTTAGCTAGCTGAGTCTTTTACTTTAGTTGTCTTTTTAATTTTACTGTTTAACTGTTGTAAATGGAACAGGGACAAGCACTGCAAATACAGGAAGTCAGGGCCCAGTTGGCAGTGCCCCCGATGATAATTTGAGCCAGCATCAGGCTAGGCTCCAAGCTGCTGCTGCTGCTGCTGCCTCTGTATATGAGAAATCTTTTGTCTACCCTTCTGCAAACACTCTAGTGTGGTATGCACTAATATGTTACATATACGTTGACAGTGCAAATGTTATGCCTGCTCTTTTGTAACCATTGTCTTATATTTTCTCAGTTTTTCTATGGATGGATACTCCAGCAATACAGATAACTATGCATGCAACTCAGCGTGTATATGCACATCTAATTTTCCAGTCTGCAACTTGGAAAGTTTGAAGTGCAATGCTTCTGATGTGGATAGATGTTTATTTCTGCTTTACATGAAGTAGTTAAAGAAAATGCGTTTTGAAATTAAGTAGGGCTGAAGATTTTGGTCAACTAACGATAACTTGATTTGTTTGACAATCTCCTGAACTGGACAATATGAACATTTTAAGTTGTTTTACGCTTAAATTTTCAGCTTTCTCCATTCGTAACTGTACTGTTTACTTCTTTAAGATTGTAGTGTTTACTTCTTTAAGATTGTAGACTTGCTCTGTCTATCTAATCAGATGGCCTGTTTTAAAATTTGCAGGTCTCCTGGATATGCTTTGCTCCCTCTAGCTCAAAGGCCTCCGGGTGATGTTGCTAATAAGGAGTCCATTGGTGAACAGGATTTCTTAAGACAATCACAGACACAGCCTGCAATCCATGTTGGGCCTTCAAACTTACCCCTAATGCAATTTCCCCACTGTGTCGCTGTGCCCTTTCAGGTACCTGGTGCCAATGCAACTCACGGAGAGAGGTTGGGTAATATACCGAACTCTGATTTGGAAGCTCAGAGAAAGCGCCTCCAACACCAGATTGAGGTGCCATCTGTTCACTGATCTCATGAAATTCCTTTTTCATATATTTTACAGTTCGTCATATGTGTGTTTTCTTTATGTCATATCAAGTTTTGCATGAGGGTTTTAATCAAATTTGATAGTGCTTAACTATCTGTTTTTAAGTCTATTACAAGATAGATGCATAGCAAGGTCTGTGTCTCTTAATTTATGGGACCAAAAACAAAAGTTAGATATTGGTGATAACATATCAACACAAAATGAAGATGAGGTTGTGCCTGCCTTAGCCACGTTCTCGCTGATAAACATCTGTCATTTTTGCATAATGGTTTTGAAGAAACAAAGGAAAACAAAAGTAGCAATTGAATATACAAGCATGTCTTGTGTGTTCGGTTAAGTGGATCTCGGTGAGCTAACAGGTTAAGATTGCATTTGTTATTTTTGAAACAAATAATTGGTTCTGTGTTGATTGAAATCTGGATTATATACTGCTATCAAGATGAAACAAACAAATAAACAGTTTTCTTCTTGTTTAACATCGGGCAGAGAATCATGCAAAATAGCGTTAGCTTTGTTATGCTATGTTGGTTTACCTCCCTTATTTTGTCTCTTGCGTCCTTACTATTTCCCTCCATTCATAGGTCCTGCAAAGGCAGCTCCAACTTCTACAAGATCCAAAAGCCAAGGATGGTGTGTGTATGGATACCACATCAGACAGCAAAGGCAAGGCAGTTGCATCATCTTCATCCCTATCAGACTCTAGTCATCACAAAGAAAGTGATGCATAGTCCTTGATCAATTGTAGTTGTATCATGAGGTGTTGTATAGGGCAAAGGAAGAATTGGAGAAGATCCTAGCAATGCTTTACAAATTTAGTTCCCTCCCCAGGGGTTTGCATCTTTTTCTTTTTTCCTTTTTATGTAGTCTTTTTTTTCCTAATGTTTTTTACATGAAAAAGAAAGTATTCATTGCGGAGTACGATTTTGGCCATAATGTTATTCAATCTAGATGTCCATGTTTTCACTGGACTGGCGTTTGCAATCTTAAATACACCTTCACTTGTTTTATATATATATATATACACACACACACACCCACACCCACACACACACTCTCACACAAACACATTCCTTTACCGGTTTCAGTCTCTTTTACTTTCATGATTAATTTGCCCTGAGAAAGGAAGAGGATAATTCTAAACCTTGATCTTCACTTGCAAATTTCCTGCATAAAGGAATTCAAAAAGAGTTATTTATCTCTCTTTCTCTCTCTCTCTCTCTCTCTCTATCTATATATATATATATATATAGTTACACCTACCAAAGAGAGGCAAGAAGCATTCTGCACCATCTACTGGTCCCCTACTCGTTATTGATGGATTCATTCCTCTTTGCTGGAAAGATAATTGACTGGACTTTTATATATCAGGAGTTGAGGATATCTCTTCTGCTTGCTTTTAGTACTTTTTCTTGATCTTGATGCTTTATTTGGCATGGCTAGGATTATCATAGGCCGGCAACTCAAACTGCAATTCAATCAACTTCTCAATGGGATGTGAAAATGAAAAAGCTTACTTTGATTGGAACTATCCATTGTGTATATATATCCAGCACAAGTTCATAGCCAATAGGTCTTGTTCGTTCTTAATTGTCATCGGCATTCTTCTAACAACTCTAACTGCAATTCAATCAACTTCTCAATGGGATGTGAAAATGAAAAAGCTTACTTTGATTGGAACTATCCATTGTATATATATACAGCACAAGTTCATAGCCAATAGGTCTTGTTCATTCTTAATTGTCATCGGCATTCTTCTAACATTTGTACGATTGAATTGCCTCTTGTCAATAGAAATGTCAGTCTTCCAATCACATTGCCTTGGACCTAGATTACCTCAATGAAATTTTGTATTCGCAATAACATGAGCTTAGGCTGAAACATTCAACAGGAAACGAACTCATTTGCAGACCAGATGGAAAAATATTTATCAGCATTTCGGATGCAAATCTACGCCAGCTGAATCCACTCATTTCATATTAATAGCATTGGATTTTCCAAGTCTGTTCATTACAGTTTCCACTACGCATAAAAAGGCCAATAGATCATAGGTACACTATCGCATGGAAAACGCAAGTTTCATTCGATGGCAAATCCCCAATAATTGGATTTAAGCAATTCACACATTGCATGGAATGGGATAGGAAACTGCAAGCCAGCATGGTTCAATATTCAATAATGTTAAAAATAGTTCGACCAAAAAAAAAATAATGTTAAATATAGAAGTAAATGACTTGTACCCTATACAGAAGAAAATTGTTCTTTGTGCGAGGTCTAAACTTTGGCCTATTTTTACCTCTTTCGGGTTCCCATATTGATTCTACCATCAATTTCAAATAAACAAAAGAATAGTGCCGTTAAATTTTGACTATGTTGATGACTGTATTGGATCAAGGGCAGCAAATCTAATAAAGGCAAATACACCATTCTCCTTTCAAACTGTAAACAAAGCTACATCCTCAATTCGGAAAAAATAATAATAATAAAAACTATAACCTCTCTACTTATACCACTGAGATGTTTATACAGTCCCTCGTGAACTTTTGTTCTTTTTCGTTTCAGAGAACCAATCACTTTAATAAGAGGGAATGTTCGGATTTGAACAGCTTTGGACTTCTGTTGGTAAAATTAGTGGAGCTTATGCTTCAATTCACTCAGGGAGCTTTTGCCTCTCCTGATTCTTCCAACTGAAAACGACAGGGTGAAAATTAGAAAGACTGGTTAATACAACTGAAATTACAAAGAAAAGTTCATGTTCCAATGTGAAGCCTCTTCATTGATGACATTTCAAAGTGTGCGAGAGGACCTATGGTATTATTGGAGTCGTTGCTACTCAATCTAACATTTTTACTAACCAGGTATGAAAAGGATCGGATAGAAAAAAGCAGAACATTGAGGAATCCTAAAAAAGCATAAATCAGGAAATATACCTCTTAACATAGCAGTAGAAAAAATCAGCATAAAGAGCAGTTTGAACAAGGCCTGAAATCCACGCTGTTTTTGGCATTTTCAGACAAAAAGGATCCCATTAATAACAGTACCTGAACAAAACAGAGCATCCAAGAGGTAGAATAACTTACGTATCCAGCGGACTTTAATTCCTTCAACAAAGAAGCGATAAACCCAATTGAAGATGTATAAAGCTCGGTATGCACTACAGGAAATAAAAGAAAAATAAAAATTTTTAAAAATATCAAATGGATGAAGAATAAATAAATAAACCGCATTGAATAACATGGATAGCATTCCTGTGAGAAGCAACATACAAGTTAAATTTTATATAACAATTTTATCTAACCCAAAGAAATTATCAGAATGATAGAATGGGGTAAACAGCTCAACATGTTGAAGAAAAGCATCTCATTGTTGTGCATTCTGCATATCTAAATCATTACTTTGCTTCTCATGATACCAATTTCAAACTGTTTATTAACATTTCCTTTCAGAGCAATGACACTTTTGGGATATCAGAAATCGCACAGTTTCTTTAAAGAGACCAAAAGGCTTACAGGGGATTCCAAAGGAAATTACATTATAAAATTTCAATTTAGGTTATGAAATGGTATTGGTAACTCGATGCTTCAATTTCACACTGCCTATTTCTGTTCAAATGTTACCGTAAGCACATACAGCTTCAATCATGCAGAAAAAACTCTTACCATATCTCATTGATCCCAAATGTAAAATATTTGCATACTAATATAAGAAAATACAAAGAATTTAATCCATTCTGTGCACTTCTGGAATGAGATTTTAACTTGTTTAAATCTTATGCAGATTATGAAGTGTTGGGGCCAAAAAATGCTGCGGTAATAAAAAGTCTATGCATACTTTCATCACTTTTCAAAACCCAACCAAGCATTCTATATCAATGATTTTAGGAAGTACACGTACAGTCCCACACTTCAGTTAGCACTATACCCCTATAAGTTCTTCCTAAGCATGCAAAAATGAAGCTATCCACATTTTGCAAAATTTAGGGTACAGTGGTTTTCTATTAACATACTAAAATAAGATCTTCCACAACTGTATAGACCCACTAAACCACATGCAGTCAAACAAAGGGAAAACAAATTCAGGGAAAAGAAAAGGCGTGCAAAGCATTGTAACTCAAGGAGAACCACATGGTCAATGGAGATAAGGAGAAAGTGAAAAGCTTTAGAAGTACTATCACATACCCAAGAAGGAACACATAGTTTACAGCTAAGTTGTCAATGTTCCTTGATTTTTGTAGTAATAACAACTGGGGTAAAATAGCCACTGCTTCAAGATAAATAGAAAATGCCCACAAAACCTACCACAAGAAATCAACTTTACATGAGAGATTAAGTACATTTTTAAGTGAAAAAGACAAGTTCACTATTGTCAAGAAAGAATTACCATCAATGATTAGTATGACATAAAGGGCCTAACCTGTTATAAATAAGTATTTGAAGAAAATGGGAAAAATAAAGGGAAAAAGGCCCGTGGGCTAGAAAGAAACTGGTTTTGATTGTTCTCAGATAGAATGATGGTTAAAATTCTTAAACTAGCTAGCACCTAAGAACTTGGAAATATGTCAAACCGATATCACAGAATACCTGTCTCCCCTTAATAAGCTGGAATTGAGAGACCTACCCGATGGCAAATGTCAAATTTCTCCATGCATAATGACTTCTCTACCCAAATAAATGCAAGTACTAGAATCTAAAAGCATGTGTCAAACATCTCTGATAGTTTTCATGATTTTGATTTGTAATGAAAAATTGACATCCTTTTCGGCTCCTCAACCCCTTCCCAATCCCCCTATGTGTCCATGCATTTTAAAAGGGGCACCAAGGATCTAGGCATAAAAATCAAGCAGAAATTAGTTATCCTGCTGGAAAACTTATGGCAAGGAGGTAATCATGACTATGCTTGTATTAAACAAAGGTAAAAGACCAAAGAACAAGAAATCAATGGTATATTTCATATTTATATAACATGCAATGCTTTCAGTTCTGTGACCAATAATATGTCCCAATCAATTTGAATCAGGACTAAGTTTCCAAAAATTTCCTTTAGCATTAGGTTAACAATAATATTGCATATATATAAGGGTTTAGAAAGAATATAGCACACCTCAATCACATCAAAAGAACGGTGAATCAAAAGGGAAAGGACAAAGCACGGGAGAATCAGAAGATAATGTCTAAATGTATCTTCATCCTTGTTATAGGTTTGCTTCACAACTTTATGGTATCGCATGTACCAGACAATTCCAATTGAAGTTCCAATGAAGACTAGCCTCATTACAGTGCTGTAGATAGATAGGTAATTAACAAACAGATCAAGGTACCGAGTCAAGAAAACTACAGCATACAGTTCTTGAGTCTTCAGTGAAATTCCTGAGAAAAGAACAAGCAGCAATGGGCTTGAGAAAGATTCCGAAACATAAGACCTTATGCTCCTGAGAAAGAAAGAAAACTTAAATTTCTGAAATCTGTTTATTAGATTTTCCTTGAATTGAACCAACTGCAAAAAGAATAAACAATAAATTAAAGTGCTATTATAAATTACAACCTCTCTCCCAATGGAAATACAATAGACCAGGAATTGACAAGTTCATTACACATGTTTCAACACAATGAGGTAATTAAAATTCTGAGATTTCTGCAGCAAGTAACAAGAAGTGTTAAATTCCAACTCAGAAAAAACAACAATGTATGCTTGTTGTGTCATTCAAACTATTTAAAGGACAATTGCTTTGAAATGCAACAGACAGGCATATCCATCATCGCAATGGAATGAAAACAGAATTACGGAGGAAAAGTGTTACAAGATCTTAAGAAAAATCAGTTTTTCATTTGAAGATGTAAACATACGCTCATAGTTAGAACTATGTATATATTCCAAGTTATAGCCTTATTAGGCAATAATTGAAGAACAGCTTTCAAAATATTTTGACAAAGCCAACTGTTTAGAGCATGAGAGGAGATATTAAGTAATTGGATAGGAAAGAATATTATTTTAAAGTTCCAAAAGTCGATATCCATGAAGCATCATCCAATTAAGCATCAATTTCTTAATAAATTTCCAAAATACAATCGAACTGACGGGCTCTTTCATTTAGCTCCTTGCAGAAAACACGATGTTAGGAGAATTAATCACTGAGAATGCTTGGGAATAAATATTCTAATTATGCAACTATAACTGCTTCCTTCTCGTTCAAGATTTAGAACATTGTAAGAAATTGAACAGAGCAGTAAATCTACCTTAAATCCAAGTTAAACCACAGTCTAATTCCAAAAGCATTTCTAGCAATCTTGTAGCTCTTCCATCAAATGGCTAAAAGTTCAAATTATGAGGATCCAAAAACAACCGATTAAATAAAATAAGAAGTATATATTCCTACATTGAGAAAGGTTTCTCAATCAAATTCCGCAAAAAAAAAAATCCTCCACAGAATATTGCTCAACTAAAACGACCATACAAGCACCAAGAAATGGTAACTGAACGAAGAGGGAGAAAAATAAAATCAAATTCAGGAATAACAGGCAAACTGCAACATAAAAGGATGAAATTGCAGAAATGGGTCTTCAGTTTTTTTGGTGAAGTTCTTTTCTTTCAAGCAAGATAGAACAAAAAAAAAAAGGAAAGTTGGAATTACATACAGAAGAAAAGGGAGTATTAAGCCAATTCTAAAGCCCAAAAGGAGGATGATTAAGCATCAAATGGGGAGAAACAAAAAGAAGGTATTAAAAAATCTTCAAGAAAAAGATGAAAGTAAATTTTTTTAAAAAAAAAAAAAGAAAGAAGGCAAAGGTTCATTAAATGGTTAAAGCAAGAGTGGAAAAAGGTAGAGACTTTGATAAATTGATAATCCCAGTACACTAATAATACCTGCACAAGATTTCATATTGCGGATCTTGAGAAGCAGGACCACTATACTGAGGAGGTGGGTCATGTCCGCAGCCAGCCGGAACAAGTTCATGTTGAATTGGTGTTGATATTGCTTCTCCTCCTCCTCTCCTTCTTCTTCTTCTGCTTGTTTTTGGCCTTCTTTTGAGTTTTTAAAACGCTGGTCTGTCCGTCGAATTTGGGCTTAAGGTTGACAGTTAACTAAGAGTGTAGTGGAGAGACTCCTCTGAGGCGCGTGCTCGTTGACTTCACCCCGTCTGCTTGTCGTGGAATTTCTAGCTAACAAGACAGACGTAAACGAAAGGCTAAATTCTATTCGTCGTCCATGAAATTAGAGATAATTTGTGTTATTATTCTACTTTGATTTGTAATAAAAAAAATACACTAATTATTATTTTGATTCAATAATTATTTTTAATATATATATTTTTTTATTTTATTAAAAATCTTAAATGATTTTTATTTAATATTATTTTTAGTGTTTCAAAACTATAATTACAAATGAATTTTGATTAGAAATTTTGACTGAGAAATAAAGAAAAAAATAAATTTAGAAGTTTTGACTGCAATTAAGAATGAAAAGAGAAAAATAAAAAAATTAAGACAGACGCAGGAGGTTTAAAATTTTATCTGATATGTCACTTTAGAACATTAAAAATAATGTTAAATAAAAATCACATGAAATTTATGGTGAGCTGAAATAAAAAAAATATGTCAGAGACAATTGCTGATATAAAATAATAATTCGTATATTTTTTTTATTGCAAATCAAAATACAAGAATAGTAGTAAAATTACCTCCTAAATTCAGGGATAATTGGTGCAATTTAACCACTTAATGATTTACGAGGAGTCTATCAAGTGGATGTCGTTTCACATAAAAAAAATAACAATGTTTTCAAAACCTGATCAAATATCTAATTGATTGTTCGTGGATTTTAAACTTTAATATAATTGAAAATAAAAAATATAGTATAATATAATATAATAAATATTTTTATTATTTAAAATTTAAATAAAATATTATAATTTTAAAAAATTTAAATTTTTCATAAAATAATATTATTAAGTTGAATCATTTTGATTATTTTTTAATTTGATCGATTTTGATCATTTTTATTGATCGATTTTAATGATAATACTGCTAATTTCTGATTTTACTGATTTAATTAATCAATTTAATTTAATTTTAAAATATTAAAAAATAATAAGAAAATTTTCTTTTTTTTTATGAAACATTAGGAATATCCATATATCATTTGACATTTTTAAGTCCTCTTAAACAACTATAAATAAACTTTTTAATTACTTAACTAACTCTTGAAGTTCAATAATAAGATGTTTTACTTAACATCATTTTACTTGCCTAAATGTAGACAAAAAATATATTTGGCTAAAATATTAAATAAACTTATGAAATTGTCTTAAAGTGATAATAAATGATAAAATAAACTTTTTTTATCAAATTTATGCCTAAATTTGTATTATTTCTTTAAAATTACTTCTGATATTGTATTATTTTGTCATTAAAAATCATTTTTCGTCAGAATTACCTCTTATCTTGTATTATTTTATTATAAAGTTCAAAATATTAGTTGAAAAAGACATTGACTTAGAAATTATAAGTGGACTAGACAAAAATTATCTTCATCATCTACCCCACCTTCTTGATAAGAAAATTTTTTTTCCTATTTTTGCTTTCATAGGGACTCCTCACTCCACTATAATTTATAGCAAGACAAACATTGTTTATTTTTTATTATTGTTTAAAAAATATAATTTATTAAATTATAAAATAAAAATTGTTAACAGTATTTTTTCACATCGTTATACTTCTATTTAACTTATTTCAATTTATATTTGCTACAGTTGAATGAACGAACAAAATTATTGCAAGATCGATGATAATTTTCATAAAATAATATAAGTTCATGAGTAAATTTGATAAAAAAAAATCATTTTGTCCTTTTTGTCACTTTGATACAAATTCAAGAATTTATTTAGTATTTTAGCCACATATTTAATTGGTGTGATTTATTTGATTCAATTTCTATTAGATCTGATTAATCAAATTTCATGTCTATAAAAATTTAATCAAATTAGATTTTCTTCAATTTGAATTGAATTAAATTAAATCAAACTAAATTTAATTAGATTTATTGATTTCAACCAAATTTTTTACAAAAATATATTTAGAATAAATTATATTATTTTAATTACTCATAAATATAACAATTATTATATGTTAATTATATATAGAGAATATATCTTAATTATTTAAGTATAAAATTACACTTCTTTTTATAAAAAAAATCAGTTAATTTAGTTTGTTTGGTTTTGATTTTTCAAAATCAAATCAAATTAACCAAATATTTTTAAAATATAGCTGAATTTTAAATGAAAAATATTCAACTTTTGATTCTATTTTTGTGTTGGTTGTAACAATAAACAAAAATAGAACATTATCATACATTTTAATTTTTATTGTTTAAATTTTAAATAAAATATATTAATAAAGTATTTATTTTTATTATTTTATTTTAAAAACAGATTTCATAACTTGAAAAAATCAGAAATCATAAAAATGAGTTTTCTAATTTTTTCGTCTCATTTTTTAAATAAATATTTTGAATTTGAAAAACAAACACAAGAAAAGATATGATAACAAATAACCTCTTAAGTTTTTATGCAAATCAAATCAAAGTATTCTCACTTGAATTTGATGCAAATTAGATCCAATTATTCCCGCTACTAAAACTGAATTGAACATTGTTTTCAAATAAAAAAAATTGAATTGAACAATGTGAATAGGCTTTAATCCTCTGTTTGGAATGAGGTAAATTAATAGAAAAAGAGAAATAAAGACGAAAAATAAAAAAATGTAATTTTTCATTATTTGGGATTGAAATGAAAATAAGGGAAAAAAAGAAAATAACTCTTATTTTATTTTTTTATTTTCCTTTCAAGAAGAAGAGAAAATATAATGGTTAAAAGAATTATGATGAATTTATATTTTTTCCCTTAATATTTTTTTATTGAATGAATGAAAATTTCATTTTTTTCTTTATCCAAACATGAAAAAAGAAAATAAATGAAGAAAAATAAATTTTTTTCTCTTTATTTTTTTTCTCTCTAAATAATTTTCCAAGGATAAGTTAAATGACTTACACAACACCCTCAATTTCCAACTTTTTGAAATATTTTTTCAACTTTCAATAAGAAATATTAATTTCTCTCTTTATTCATGCCAGTGAATATGGGTTTCTTCTCCATAAGAGTAATGGATGAGTTTCCTTCTTTATTATTATTATTAAAAGAAAATACACTCTTCACCTTCTTTTTTTAAAAGACATTTCTAACCATTATTTGTTAACAAAATAATTATAATTTGAGTTTTCATTTTTTTTCCTTTTTTTTTTGCTTGTTTGCATTTTCACGTGAGATGAAAAAGAAGAATAACACACACACATTCTCTCAAATAAAAATATATTTTTGTGATTTTTTAATTTTTTTGTCTCTTTTTTCTTTTTAAAAAACAAGAAAGAATAAGATGATGACATAACAAAGATAGAGACAGACAATACATAAAGAATAAGATGGTGATAAAAACAAAGCTAAAGACAAAGATAATACATAAATGAGGGCACTCTCTCTCTCTCTCTTTATTTGTATTACAAATCAATTTAGAGAGAAAAAAATCTTCATTATAAATATTTCTCTCTACATAGATTTAATGTACTTTTGATACTTTATTTTATTGTTTAAAATGAAAAATCACGAGTTTTGATATATATTATACATGAAAAATGATTACTTGAGCTAAAAATCAGTGTGAAAGAAAGAGCGTATTGTTAGAGATTGAAGATGATGTTTGTATTTTAATTATTATTATTCGTCTTCTATTTCCTTAATGGTTTTATAAACTTATTACAAACTTTTTGTATACGACTTATAAATATTTGTTTGTTTTGACTTAAAAATTAGTCATGAAAAGAGAGAAAGTCGTGTTATTAAAGATTAAAAATGATGTTTACATTTTAATTATATTCTTCTTCTATTTTGGTTGATAGTTTTATAAATCAATTATAAACATGTTGTAAATCACAAATAAATACTTACATACTTTGATATAATGAGTTGTTGAAACATGACAATGATGAATGCGTCATAATTTTGTAAATCTTTTATGTTAACATTTTATGTTTTATAAATTTGTTGTAAATCAAAATTTTTTTGTTTTTTATAAACTTGTAATAAATTTGTATAAGTTAAATGTAAGCATTTTCCTACTTAGAATAATGTTTAAAAAAAAAAAAAAGCATGATACACTTGGAATCATAATAAAGCACTTAGACGTTTTGAAGCATAATTAACTTAGATATTTTGATAAATTTGTTATAAATTTATTATCAACCACTTATAAACAAATGTTTGTTTTACTGAAATAAATTTGAATTGAACAAAAAAAACTTTTATCTTTGATAAACTTGAGATAAACTTTTGTTAATAAAAGAAATCACGTACTGATATAATGTTTGTCTCAAATAATTGAGTATTTGAATTTATACTACGTTACTATATAAAAAATAATTGTCTCATACATGTTTTGAAAGATTTCTACATATCTTTCTATTTTATCCAAGTTATTAGTAATAAATGAATACTGGTATGAGATTTATTTCTATTAAAAAAAAAGGATGTCAGTATTTTTTTTTTTTTCTTGAGGCTACTGAAAACTAGCATTGAATTAGTCTAAAATTGTTATAAACTTAATATAAACCAAACACAATTCATGTCATGCATTTTTTGATATCAAAGCTCAAACTGAAATAAACAAAACACAAATTGAGAATATGTATAAAACCAATATAAACTTGTTATAAACTTAACACAAATTGTATCATACATTTTTCTAATATTAAAGCTAAGATAGAAATAAACTTAACATAAATTACAAATTTGTATAAAACTAGTATAAACCTAATATAAATAACTTCTTGATTTGATATAATAATTTTGATAAATGTTATGAATTTATATAATACTATAATACTATAAATCTTTTTTTTTTTTGTCGTCATTTCTTTTCGCTGTGTTTATAATTGTTTTTATAAACTTTCTACAAACCAAGAACAAACAAATTCTTGCTTTTATAAATATGTAGTAAATGTGTTATGAAACTAACATAACCAACTTTTTTGACAAACTTGTGATAAACTTGTTGTAAACCAAACATAAACAACTTATTGCTTGATATAATAATTTTAATAAATATTATAAATTTATGTAATACTATAAATCTTATTTTTTGTTGTCTCCCTTTCTTTTAATGTTTCATAGTTGTTTTATAAAGTTTTTATAAACCAAAAATAAACAATTTCATTACTTTTATATATCTATAGTAAATGTGTCATGAAACAAACATAATCAATTTTCTACTTTGATAAATATGTAATGAACTTATTGTAAACCAAACACAAATATTTGTTTGCTTATAAGTTTTATAAATATTATGAATCTATATAATATATGTACCAATAGAAGAAAATGGTTAGTGAAAATCTATTTAAGTCAATTAACTAAGTTTCATGTTAAAGTTTCCGAGAGTCATCCACCTAAATCTTACTTTTTATTTGAAAAAATATTCTTCCATCTTTAACCATTTTCTCATATTATTGAAACAAGTCTTTTCTTTCAATAACAAGCTTTTTTTTATAAGGATCAAGTTACAAATTCTTTTAAACTTCCTCAAGAATCTCCTTGCTTTTACTAGCATTCTAAAAAATATCACTAAATTCTAGTATATTTTGCTTCCTTAGTTATATTTTGAGAAATTTTAGTTTTTGAACAAAAGAAAATATTATAATTCCACTAACTTTAGTCCTCCAAACCTACTAACAGTATTTTTAAAGCTAGGATGATAAATCAACTTATTAAACAAACCAAAAAGTTATGACATATTACATTTATATTAATAAAATGAAGATTAATATAGGTGATTTGGGTGGAGATAACTTGAAGTTTCAGTCTATCTTAATTAGTAGGTAGTCCTGCATATAAAGTAGAAATAAGGTAGAGAGTCATATAATGTGTTTAGTAATGACACTATGATATTCAAGCCAATGAATGAGCTTGTCCATTGAGTTTAGATGGATATGATAATTATTTTAATATATCTATATATTATGCGAGAGTGAAAGAAAAAAATATAAGGAATGTCTATGTTGTTAAAATTAAAAATAAATGTAAGTGGAAAAATATATTAAAATCTCAAATAAAATAACAAAATTAAGAATGTAATATCATCCCAAAAATGGTAAGAATACATAAATTAACACCAGCGTCATATGTGTCATGTAAATGCTTCTCAAGCAATATTCTTAATCATCTTGGCTATATATGTATCATAAATAACCCAATTTCCTTTTAATTATTTGCTCACTTCTTTTCGACAAACTTGGTTTTTTCAAGAAAAGCTAAATACAATAATTGAAGTCTGCAACATGCAACAATAATAAAAGGCCAATTACACACGCACAAAATGAGAAAGAAAAATGAGCATGTTAGCTACGTTACAAATATTTGACCATTAAATATACAATGATAAGCACTCAAGTGAAACCACAATATCAACAAAGTAGAATGTAAAAATGTACTTTGATCACACGGGACAATTATTTTTGGAAACTTAAAATTCATAACGTATAAAAGTCATTTTTCTCCCTAATTTAGGTAATCTTGTTTTTTTCCCTTATTATTACTAATTTTATAAACTTTGGTTTCCAAGTTAAACAAAAAATTGTTTTTATTTCTTTCAATAATTAATAATAATCATAAGTTCATTAATTAATACTCAAATCGACGTCTAATATGAGTATCTTTTTATTAGGTCCAAAATTTTAAATTGAGTGTGTTTCTTTTGAATTTCTATTTGTATATCCTTTTTATTATGGACTAATTTTAATGTGTTAAATATAATTTATTGTAATTCATATACATGTATTACACTAGAATCTATTATTTTAAGTATAATTTATTTTTAGAAACTTTTAAATACTTTAATTTATAACATAACTTCTATTTATTATAAATAATATAAAATATATTAGACAATATGATTATAAGTTATTAAAATATAATTAACTTATTTTTAGAGAAATGAATGTACTCAAATATCAATAAATAATTCTGAAAAAATGTCTATAACACCATAAATGTGAATGTTATACAATATTATGAAATTTTAATTCATAATTTACTTTTTATATATACATATTTAGTTATATTGATTCATATAGTTTAATAAATTTGAAAATTTTTTAGTAGGAATGTTTCAAATTTGAAAATCAATTAATGTTAAATTAATATATAATAGTTTGAAGGGTTTTTTTTTTTAAAAAAAAAATGACGTAGAAAGCTATAAATAGGGTTTACTTAAGGATTTAATCATTTAAATGTTTTATGTGAATAAAAATAAATATTTTTTTGTATGTTTTCCCTATTCTACGTTTGCAATTGGCCAATATCTTTTCAGCTTAGTGATATCCAGTAAGAAATGCAATTTGATTTTAATTACATCAATTAATTATAAGCTAATATACTAGAACATTATTTTTTTTAACATACACTTACACCTAAATAAAGTAAAGATTTATGTGTAAGTTATACCAAAATTTTTCCTTTAAATAAATCTAATAATATTAGCATTCAAATAATGTTTTATAGGAAACCAAATTAGAATAGGAATTATATAATAACATATGTTCTTCATAGATTAGGATTTTCCTCCTAACAATCTTTTTTGTATTTAAAATAACTTTATGTTCTTAGGTTATTTTCATATTGAAATTAAAATTTATAGTTTTATTGATAATATTATCAATCACATACTTATAAAGTTATACTATTTTTTAGGTTCTTTTTACCTACAATCCAAACCTTGTGTTATCCAATTGTGAATGAGTTGACAGTGCAATTACCAAAGTCATCTTTTATGATTGAACACCTATATCAACTTTAAGCATCTCATTGAAAAACTTAAGGCATCTTTTGACTAATTATTTTGCGCAAAGTAAGATATCATGTCATTAAATGATAATTAACAAATAATCACTAAGGATAATAAACATTTCTACATTTTGAATACCCATTATAATCCATGAAATATTATTTCAATGGGTCATATCATCAAAAAGCCATCATGCTAAGTTCGTATTCTCACATCACACATACCATTTAACCACTGCATTCTAAGAGGCATAATTTCTCTTTAGCATCTATTGAAATAAAAGGAAAGCCCGGTCCATATCTATAATACTTGCATATCTAGATATCATTGAGTTTTAGGACACAACATCATTCCATTATAAGCCATTGAATTACGATCGCTCCACTTATATTAAGAGATAATTAGTAGACCTATCGTTACAAGGCATTGAATGCAATTGTCGTATAATAAACACGACAAATATCGGTAAATTCGTACTAGGACATAAAAGCTCTAGTTATATATATATAACATACCCATAACCTATAGTATAAATGATTCAAATTGGTAATGGGCCACAACTTACAACAATAAATTATCAGCTTCAACATAATTACAAAATCATATAATACATAAAGGATTCACACCATGAAATTTATCTCATAATTAAGCCATAACAATAACAAAAAAAGATTTAAAATGTCAACTTAGTTTCTCTAACAGATTAAAATTATTATTGTATTTCTCTTTTTCATTTCCACCATTACTTATTGAATTAAATTTGTAGTAAATTATCCACTCATTCTTTATTAGTTATCACAAAACTAAAGCCAGCGGATGAAACCGTGATCCTAAGATCCACACATATAACAATTCAAGGATTAAGCATCTAATTGACATAAATTTTTGGGTTTATTTTATAGTTCAATTGCTAATTTAGGCAATCTATCATGGTATGAGCAAATAGAATATGCAATCTTGAATCTAAGTGGGAATGTACTATACACTATGTTCACACCATAATTTTTTTCATCTCTCAATTTAATGTCCAATAAAGGAGTGAACTACAAAGTGCTTATTTGTGGCAAATAGCATAATACGACATGGTGTAGTATTGAACATCTGCTGAAGCCATGAAATATATATTTAAAGATAATAAAAATATTTAAATGACTATCGATATTTTAACATATTATTAAAATGGCTAATGTCATAATGTTCTAACATATTCTATGACCCTAAATGTGTTGGCTTTTTTAATGATAGGGCAAGCGTCCTTTTTTTTTTAAAACCTCGAAGCACAAGAGCTATAAATATCTCAATTAAAGAAGGAGCAAGAGATCTTTAATATCAAATAAAATAACAATTACATAAATTTGAATTTAGTCTACTTTGTTTATGACTTTTATTTTATGCTTTGAATTCCTTTTGCTCTAATCTTTTATTTAATTTATAGTTTTATTTAGCTTGTGTTGTTGATCATTCTTTTATTTTTATGCAAGTTCTTTCTCTATAAATTGTTTATTCATGGCTTTATTTCATATTTTGAATACAAGTTTTATCACAACTCATTTGTTAAAGTTGTTTCAATCTATTGAGCTATTAATATCAATAGTTGTTTTAATGTGCAATTACTATCATATTTTAATTTTGTTGTATTATTTATAGGTTATGTTTAGGCATTGACTTCGAGATTTATGGCTTTTATTATGACAAATTTTTATTTTTGTGGCTTGAATTCTCTTTGACATATCTCTACTAAGCTTTCATGTTAACAAGTCATATTCTAATCAATAGTCACTACTATTATCACCCTTTTGGTCTACAACGTGCAATACACATTAAGGCTATTTGAGTGTCGATAGAGAAATTAACCTATAGTGAGTTGCCACTTAAACTCCTATAAAATATAAAAATTAAGAACTGCTTTCTCTCCTAATCTATTGCTATCTTTGTGTAAAGTTAAGGTGTGAATATCGGTAATTCAAAAAAAAAAAAAAAGAGGAAACACGCTAAAATAACAATTTAGATTTGTTTTTCTTACCCATTTTCCCCCAACAAAACTTGTTTTGTTAGTTTTGGTTTACTTTGTTTATGCCTTGCATATTCCTCTTTCAACTGCTTCATTAGAACCCTTTAGCTTTGTCTCTCTTAGCACATCAATATCTAATTGTCTTAAATTCATTATTACTTTCATTTTTCTATATTCTTGATTTTTAGTTTTGCGTATACTAAATGAGGCATCATTTCCCACTCTAGCATTAACAAATTACAAAAAATCAAACATTTGAACTTTGATTTTTTGCTTGGTTATAAATTGAAAGAATCAAATATTTTTTATGAGATAAGTGATGGGTTTGCAATGAGCAGTTTAGTGTAAAAAATGGATATGTGTGGCATCACCTTAGGCTTTTCTCTTACATAAATCTTTTGTTCATTTCTATTAGTCATATTTGAATTTGAGATATTTTAATATAGACTTAATTCTTTCCTCTTTAACATGAAAAGTTTTAAGAAACAAATTGTACTAACATTTGTAAATTTAACCTTCTATACTACAAGTAGAGCTTGTATGGGATGAATAAAGTTAGAAATGTGAAAATCTTCATCTCTTTCTAAATGTTAGTTCTCAAAATTCAAGAACTAGTCCCCTTCCATAAACTATTGAGTATCATCTTATCTCATATCAAATTTTATGGACAAAATGATATAGGATATGGAACACATGGGATTAATGGGATAAGACATAATAGTTTGAGATTAATAATTTTTAAGTATAATAAATGTAATTCATCTAATGTTTATCTAAAATCTAAAGTTCAAAATCAAATATTTTAAAGTATAAAATTCAAGTATGCAATATAATATCCATATTAATTATCAAATAAAAAAATAAAAAATAAAAAAAAAAATTCAAACTAAAATTCAAGTCTTAATCTCCTCATAAACACAAACTGACAAACACTTCTCCAATCTCAAATATAGCTACTTTGTGCGCGAGCACACACATATATAAAAACAATACTCGATATGAAAAAATCGAGATAAAATAGTATACTTTTTAGTTCAAATATAGGCCTTGTCTTAGAAATGTCCTATTTTTTTACTTCGAGACATTACACAAGATGAACATTTTTGGTTCTTTCGAATATTTTTCATAATTGATTTTTTTAGTTTAATTTCCAACCTAATTTGATATTTTCATGTCTCGTGAATACCCTAACTACAAGCAAGTCATTCAACTATTATAGGCAATGTTAATTTAATGAATTTAAAAAGAATATTTTAAAATTTTCAATTAAAAAATCTATTTTTTGCTATCAATTTATTTTTATTTGTCATACATTTAGTTTACAAATTTTCATGAAAAAATGACTTTGAAATATTAAATTTTATTATTTGGTTTATGCATGAATATTACATTCTCATAAAAGCTGAATTCTTAAATTTGTTAATCTCATTTTTACTTTTTGATCTATATAAAAAAATAGCTAATACATTGCTTTTTTTTCTTCATGAATTATTTTATAAAAATATAAGTAAATTAATATACTCTTAATTAGTGTAATATATAGATATACATAATTTTATATGAACTTTTATTTATTAAACTAAAATCTATATATTTTTATTTAATAGAACCTTTGATGAAAATATAAATCATACTTTTGTTTAAAGGGAAGAGAAATATAAATGTATGTGCTACTCCATAAAGAAGAGAGATATTTACCAAGAAAATTTGTACGAAAATATGCACAAACAATGGTTTTGGGGATCCATTTGGATTTTAAGAAAAAGAAAATTGAACTTGCATGGAAAGTATTTAAGCCATAAAAAAAAAAAACTATGGTAAAAGAATGAAAAAACTTTTTCTACTGCAAGCCTGCAGGTAGAATATGCAATTTTTTATTATTTTATCGAGAAATTGAATCTATTTTCAGATTTTGTTAAAATTTTATCACTATGGATTATGTATTTTCAATAATTAGTATGTTATAATTATTAAATATTTTTTAAATAAGTATTAGTTAGATCAGTATAATAAATTTCATTGTATAAGATATTTTTTTATAAAATAATTAAATAAGAGTGTATATATATAGAGAGAGGATGATTATATAATTGTAGAGGTAGGTGTCTGTGTGGCATAGACCAAAGGAGCATACCTGCTCTTTGGCAATTTTTTCACATAAATGATTATACAAATTTATGCAATTAAGACAAAAACAAGTTGGGCATTTGAATTGTGCCCAATTGGTGACTTTCTTACTATGATCTCTTCAAGACTTGATGTTAAATTATTTCTCAATATATATTTTTCTTGATATATTTATGAATTTATTAAGAAATACGTAAATTGAAACTGAATATGAATTTGGTTATTTTTTCTTATACAAAATAATGATATTATATATTATTTGATATGATGTAATCAATTGTAATAAAATATAAATTTATTGAATTATTAAACTAAATTATTTTAATTACATTGCATTTGATTTCATTATACCATCATAAAGTAACATGAAATTTAATATCAACTTCGATGTAAATGTATATAATTATTAAATATTTTATATTCAAGATATTTTTTTAATTAAAGAAATAGGATGAACAATAATTTTTTTAAAAAATATAAGGCCTCTCTCTCTCTTCATAACCTTACTCCTCCACTTTCATATATTAAAATTTTTTGGACTATTACTGACAAATATTACTGATGTTGGCCCCACCACTCCCGTATTAGTTAGTTTCATTACAAATCAACTTTTTTTTTTTTTGAGTTTTCTCAAGTTTTTTGTTAAGTTTTTTTTTTTTTTTTTTTTTTTTATCAATTACTGAAGAAAACATAAGTTTTTCTGATTTATTACTGATTTTGCAATTTAAGTCATTTACAATTTACTTTTTTTTCCCCTATTTAGTTGCGGGAATATTTTTTTATCTTAATAAAAAAATATATTGTTCTTATATTTTCCTTTTTTGTTTTGTTGTTGTTGGTATATTTTCCTTTTTTATTTTGTTGAAAGTCTTTTTTTATGAGAGTTTGAGATTCTTTCTATAAGGGTATGTCTTGATCTCTTTGTCCGATATTTTAGTTCTTTCCATATGAAAATCTGAATATATATAATTTACAGTCAGTTGATTTTTTTAATTGGGTTCATTTAAAAATTTTAATAATCAAAATGTGGCAAAAATAACCATTAATAAAGTATGTTTACTATTTAGTTGCAAGTTAAATTATGTCAACATAATTAGAGATTTGAAAAAAAACTATGAAATAAATATTATTGTACTTAATTTTATATTTTGTATTAAGATACACTGGATTTAATATACATATGAGATATTTATATTTTCCAATTAACTTTTATAAGCATATCCAAACCAAATGAATGATCACTAAATTTTTATTAATATTGTGTTTAGTATGAATAAATTCAATAATGTTTATGAATTTCATTTGCAAATCTATATTTTGTATTGTTTGTCTAAATGAAAATTCATTTAAAATTTTATTTCATTAAATTCTTAGAATTGGTTACAACTAAACCAAATAAATTTCATTTTTATTTTGTATATGTCAATATAAAAATTTATTTACAAATAAATTATATAAAAAATTCATTTATAAGTGAAATAAATTTTAAGTGAGAATCGAACCAAACAAAACACAAAGTAACAATTGATAAACTCACCACTAAATTAATGCCAGTAGACTTACATTAATACACAAAATCTATATCTATTTATACAACACATCTACAAAATGTTTGAATGAGTTTGATATTGTTATTAAAAAAAATAATTTTAAGTTAGAAATTAAAAGAGCTTTTCTTTTATAAGTGGTTATATATTTGTTCAAAGTGTTTTCCAAAATTAAATTTTTTATCCTTAAAACTCAATACATTTATGAGGGTTAATAGTTACAAAAGTAACAATAAAAGTATAACACTTAAGAAAGTAAAGAAAAATAATAAAATACTACATGAATAACATTTAACTACATTTAATATTCTATTAAAAAAATATTAATACTATAATTATTTATATTTATATTTAGTTGATGTTATTTAATAATATTAGTAATGATATGATATTTATAATTATTTTTTATAATTTTCGTATCATTGATAAATATATCAGTATAATATTTATATGTTATAAATAATTACTATATTTGTAATATTTTTATTAGTATATTAGTGTAACTTTATAATAATCATATTATTACATTAATAATTTTAATATATTAGTAATAATTACTATATTAATAAAATTTTATAATATAATTAGTAATTATTTTATATTATTAATAATTATTATATTGATAATATTTAGTTATTTTTTTATGATGTTTAGCTTGTATTATGTATATTATTTTTTACAAAAATGCATTATAAGGAAATTAACAATTAAGAAAGTTAACAGTTAACTACTAAATAAAATCTATATCAAATAAAGTGGATGAAAATTAACAGTAACTGTCACCCTTCATTAACCCTATCAAATATAGCCATTGAAAAATATATAATCACTTATAAAATCACATCTCCTTTAATTTTTACCTTAAAATTTTCAATACCATATAATAAAAGATTCATATATATATATATGTATATATATATTAAAAATAAAAAATTTATATAAATCTCACTACTCGTTGACAATCGACAGTTAATGTTAATAGTCCAATAATAATCAACAATAAAAATATATTAATAATGTAGATTTATATAAATTATTTTTTACTTAAAGAGTCAAAGTATTCAACCTGCATGTATCATTTGATTTTAATTTTTAATAAATTAAAAAAAAAAAGTCCATTTCAGTCCAATTTCCTTTCTTTCTCTGCTTATATTTCAAGCAGTCTCTACTTGAATACATATATATAAACGCCGTGAACTCTCTCTCTCTCTCTCTCTCTAAACTGTTTATACTTCAACCGTAACATAAATCCTCGCTTGCTCGCCCTTTCTCTCTCTAGAATTCTCGCTTTCTTTCTTTTTTTTTTTTCCCCCTTCTCATTTCTCTCTCCTAGGGTTTGTCTACTGCTACACTGTGCTAGGGCTAGGGTTTTGTTAGTATTATACTGCTTTTGATTTAATGGCGTCCTTGGCTATGGCCACCGAGAAGCTTAGAGATTTAAGCCAGCCGATTGATGTTCCTTTACTTGATGCTACAGTCGCTGCCTTCTATGGCACCGGATCTAAGGAAGAGGTGAGGTTTTCGTTTCTCTGTTTATTTCTCCTGTTTGATTCCCAAGAAAGTGAGAGGAATACAATGACGGAAATTTCAACTTTATTGTCTTGTTGTGTCTCTGCCCTGTGTCCTGGTTCTCTGTTTGGTTCTCCCGACGGTGACGGAGGATTTTTTTTGTAGCTATTTGCTTAGGGTTTTTGAAACGCATGATTTTTTTTTTTTTTCTAAATGGCATTTGACGGTTTAAAGCGCTTGCAGTCTTTAATGAAGCCTTTAATTTGGGGGGTTTTTGTGTCCTTTTATTCTTTCGGTGAAGTGTGAGGAGATAAGTGTTTTGGAAGCTACCTCATTGGTGCATATTGTGGGAGTCATTACGCCATTTTCGGTATTTCTACTTCTCAAATTATTGTTGCACTTGGTTGTTGTGAGGTTGGTGCCTTGCCCCAATTTGTCGGTTCTTGATGCTCTGTTCTAGGGTTTTTGAAGTAACTTTGTTGGTGCATGTTGAGAGTACATTTAGTCATTTTCTGGGTCTTCTTTCAAATTTGATGAAATCAACAGATAATTGTATCTATCAATTTATGTTTTTATGTCAACAATAAATTGATTTCTCGTCAAGGCTTGGTGAATTTGAGTTTTATTGTGGCATCCTTGTTGCTAGAACTGGCTCTTTTCTCCACTTATTATTTTTGCCTTGGCTGGTGATAGAGAGCTGCTGCAGACCGTATATTGCAGGAGTTGCAAAGCAATCCAGATATGTGGCTCCAAGTTGTGCACATTTTACAAAATACGAAGAATCTAAACACCAAGTTCTTTGCTTTGCAGGTTGGTTACATTGTGCGCTTGCAATTTAAAATGAACTGTAAAGCATATGGTTAAAAATTTTTTACTTAGAATTTAGAAACTGACATGTCGATTGTGTGTTGATATACACTATTTAAGACTGTGATGAGATCTTTACTGGATTCCTTAATTAAGTATGACTTGGGCACTTGAGGTAAATACTGACTTAATCATGCAGTATGAAGATTCCAATTCTTGCTGTGCAAATCTTAGATAACATTAACATGGTATGGGCAATAAAAAATTGGCATGGAAGAGAGCTAGAAAGCGGTGATTTCTTTTAATTGAATTGTGTACTATATTAGATGTTACTAGTGTACTGGTACATTGGACATTGATGTAGCTGCTTGTTTCATGGAAGTGTCTTATGTGTCAGGTGTATTATACTGCATTTATGCAGTTGAACCACTTGTTTTAAATGAAGTATCTGGAAGTTTAATGCTTGATCAAGCATCTGGCGTTTGCATTTTTTTGAAAAACAATCTAGCATTTTAGGTGATGGTACTTGCTCCTTTGTTTTATGGTTTTATATGCATATGAAAACTAAATGGTAGGGTATATGCATATTAAAACTAAATGGAAAGGTAATGAAGCACTTCATTTGTGCGGTTCTGAAAGTCTGTAGAAGCAGCAAGAGGTATAAAATGCAATGCTAAGGTTGAAGTACCTGCACTGGACCATGGATGGTCTTGCCCTGCCTTGCCCTATGGCCTTTGGACATATGTCCTGGTAGGCCTTTCTAGTCTGACTGCAAGTACTTCCTTATAATGGCTTTTGAAGTCCTCATATTCCCTGGCAGAGGTTCAATGTACTTTGCAAAATTCAGTTGGAGTTGATAGTCTGTGATTGCTATTTATATCACTTCTGCAAGGACCAGCATATGGATACTTATCAAGCCAACATGTTTATGGCGTACTCAAACATGATCTATTCCTACCTTATTATGAGGAAATGAAACTGTATCTTTGGGGGCAAAAAAAATTTTCTTGATTTTGTTAAATGAAGAAACTGAAACATATAGGGTCATGAAGGTTTTGAGGCCAGAATAATAAATATTATACGGAGTATTTAGTCAATAGTAGTATGAGACCCTATTTCTTGTGCAACTGTAATGTTTGGTCTGAATTCATATTGCTTCTGTTTTTACCTCTCATGTAGTGAAACAAAGTCGAGTATATCATTTTGTTTGAATGAGTAGTTCTGCCAATTGTTGCTACAATTAGTTGCATGATTGGGTTAGGGAACTTTTCACGGGCATTTCATATTGTTAACTGTTATTCTCAAACTAGCTATAGTGATTGGGACGCTTTTAATAATTTGTTCTTCTTGTATTTTGGAAGATATATCTTTTCATTGAATTCTTGTCACTTTTTTATGGAAGTGTTGTGCTAGAGTTAAACTGGTGATCAACTTTTTCTTGTATGTATTTAACTGGTTGATGCTTAATGCATTGGATCTGGATGCATGAGATGCTAATTTTATGCGTTTGACTCTTTGTAAAGGTCCTTGAAGGTGTCATAAAATATAGATGGAATGCATTACCTGTTGAGCAACGAGATGGAATGAAAAATTACATTTCTGAAGTCATTGTACAGGTATTTAGTTCCAAAGATTGTGGTTGGAAGGGGATTTGATCATTATTTCATACTATAAAATTTCTTGTTTTGTGATGATATTGATATTTCCTCTCAATTGTACTCTCTTGGGTAGCTTTCCAGTAATGAGGCTTCTTTTCGATCGGAAAGGCTGTATGTCAATAAGCTCAATGTAATTCTGGTTCAGGTACAACTTGGTTGCCTCACTGAATTTAGAATCAGCAAACTAATTCATATTGCTTTTGAGATTTCTAGTTCATTGTTTGTGCGATAGTTTGTGCAAGACAATTCATTATTTTTCTTTTTTCCTGTTCTTCTTCAGAGAAATTTTCTGCTGGTATAATTCTGATTAAGTTGTCTTATGCATGTTTCCTTCAAATCAATTTCAAATTTTTCTGAATAAACTTTGATATGTCATATCTGAATGTAAATTGTTTTTCTCAATAAATTTTATTTGTTAGATATGATTAATAGTTAGCAATTTTAAAATGAGAGTTATTGGTGTAATAATTATCAATTTTAAAGTGAGAGTTATTGGTATAATAATTTGCAATTTTAAAGTGAGAGTTATTGGTGTAATAATTTGCAATTTTAAAGTGAGTTATTGGTATGCTTTTCATGCAGATATTGAAACATGAATGGCCAGCTAGATGGAGAAGCTTTATTCCTGATCTTGTTGCAGCAGCAAAAACCAGTGAAACAATTTGTGAGAATTGCATGGCTATATTAAAAGTAGGTTTGTTGCTCTATTATCTGTTTCGACAAACTTGGTTTTGTTGAAGATGAGTAACCTAAATTGTTATATGCCAGCTCTTAAGTGAAGAAGTTTTTGATTTTTCACGTGGGGAAATGACTCAACTGAAGATCAAAGAGCTTAAACAGTCACTAAACAGGTAATTGTATTAGGTTGTTTTTTTAACTTTTTGTGTAGGTCTGATTTACTTTTGAAAAGTAGTTATGAATTGTGAGATGGACTTCTGAGTACATTTAACACTCAGCTAAGGGATGGGCATGGTATATTTGTATCATTGTTTTTAGCATTGCAGACATTGTTGTTAAACTCGTGAGTCAACTCATACAAGTTTACATTTTTTATTCAAGCAAATGAGTTAGCTTGTTTATAAAATTGTTTTTGCATAAAATCATGTTAAATTTGTGAGTCGATATAGTAAAATCAATGAACTCATGAGTAAACTTGTATGAGTTTACAAGTTTATTATGCTTGTGAAATTTTAAAGATTAAATTTTAAACTTAATTTTATTTATTCATATAATATTCTATTTAATTTTTTGGTTATAAATTGAATATTAATCAAATATTTATCTAATAATATGATTAAAAGTTAAATTTTTATTATTTGAACTTGAATAAGAACTTTGATAACTTCTTTTAAATTTTATATTTCATGTAGCATTTATTGGTATATTTTGTATGGATAATTTAATAAATGTGTGATGGACATGAAGTAATTTCTTTATATATCCTAGAATCTTAATATGGGGAATGAACTTGAACTTCTTTTATGAACGAGTTCTCTTATGATCTTAATATAGCTTTATGTGTATTAAATGTGTAGAGCATCTTATTTATGTTTTTATGTATGTAGGATTAGATTTGTATAAGAGCTTATTTATATTTTTATATATATATAATTAAATTTTAAAAGGTATTTTATACTATGTCGTAAAATCTTACAATTTTATGATTTGATTTTGCGATACGAGTTTATGGACCCTTAGCCGATTCTAGTTTGAAAAAGTGAGTTTTCCAACCTTGATTGCAAACCAAAGAAGTGAAACTTGCTGCCAATTATTTCTATTTGAAGTTGCTCTGTGGTGACTATGGTTGTGCTTATTGTGAAAGATAGCATTCTGTGACAAGGAGGTATCCCTTGTACCAATCTAGGGTTTTTCTTGCCACCAAGCAACAATTTTTTTCGCAGCTAGTTAGAGAATCCTAGGTATTTTCTTTTGGATTTTTTAATGACATTTATCTTCAAAGTTAAGTTTAGCAAAGTGGGCAGTGGTCTTGTTCCTTTTATTGTATTATTTTTATTATTTCAAACTTCTTTGTTTTCTGTTATCAACAATTTAAAATCTTGTTGCTGTATGCCATTTTGTGATTGTATATTCTATTTAATATGGATGGTATTTGGGTGTTTACAGTGAATTTCAACTCATCCATGAGTTATGCTTATATGTACTATCAGCCTCTCAAAGAGCTGAGCTTATTCGGGCAACACTGTCCACTCTACATGCATTTCTTTCCTGGATTCCCTTGGGCTATATTTTTGAGTCCCCACTGGTATTGTATATTTTGACATATTTTTGGAAGATTTCAGTCGCTGTCATAGCACATCTGCTTTCTGTTCCTGAACGTAGTTTTCCTGATATTTGCTTCCATCGCATATTCTTTCTTCTGTGCCATACAGCTGGAAACGCTCCTGAAATTTTTTCCTATGCCACAATATCGAAATCTTACCCTCCAGTGTTTAACAGAGGTACTTCATGAATGATATTTATCTTATCCACTAATGAACTGTTGGTTGCTGATTTTTCTGGATTTGATGTTTACAGGTTGCAGCTCTAAGCTTTGGAGACTTCTATAATGTCCAATATGTTAAGATGTATAATTTCTTCATGGTCCAATTACAGGTGCATAGTTGTGAATTTTCTATCATAAAGAGTTCTTTTATTTGTTTCTTTGCTGATTGAAGCATGATGAATCTTTTTTAGGCTATTCTCCCGCCAACAACAAACATTCCAGAGGCTTATGCAAATGGATCTAGTGAGGAACAGGTCAGTGTTTACACCATTTTGCTTTGTTTTTTAATTTCTTTATGGCTCATTACATTGCTTGATTTCTGTCTTTTGTTGCTTCTTCAGGCATTCATTCAGAACTTGGCATTGTTTTTCACTTCATTTTACAAGGCAAGTTTCCTTCGTGAGTCCACTAGGGTCTTTCAATATTGGCAGGCAAAGCCATAGAAATATAAGCTTAGTATATTGAACTTTTTGAGAATATTGGAAGTTTCTGCCTTGTATGACTGAGTAGTTTATATTTTTGTACATCCTGTATTCAATTGAAGTATAACAGGCTGATGACTGTCGCTTCCAATTCTAGAATTACACAGCTGATAACTGCTTGCTTGTGTATGCTCCTTCCTTGCCTTGATTTTTTACGAGTTAAACAATATATAATTGGAAGCGATAGTCATATTTTTGTTAAGCTTTCGTATGTGGTAGGTTATGGTCTTTGGATCTAGGCTTGGTTGAGTTGTTGGTTATCGTGGTGAATGTACAGTGTTATACCTTACTCTGTCTTTCTCCTCAATTTCTATGAAGGGCACCTGAAAAATTAGCCTTTTGATTGCTAATAACTTGCCTACTTGTTGCAGTCTCATATTAGAGTGTTGGAGACTTCACCAGAAAACATATCTGCATTATTGATGGGTCTTGAGTATCTAATCAATATCTCATATGCTGATGACACGGAGGTTTTCAAGGTAAAATGCGTGTATTTCCCCAGCCACCCCTTAGCGTGGTCTTTCTCTGTTTTTTGTTTTTGCCTTTTCTGAACTTAAATTCATTTATATGATGTGTCTGGTGTCTGCATAAAATTATTCACAGGTTTGCTTGGACTATTGGAACTCCTTGGTTTTGGAGCTCTTTGAGGCACATCATAATTTGGATAACCCTGCAGTAACAGCAAACATGATGGGACTGCAGGTATGGCATATTTTCTCGTGGTTCTAATTGCTTATAAATGTTTTGACCTGAGTTCTTATTAGTGTGTGCGTTCATGTTCATAATTTTTTATTACTCCTGTTCACTGTGTTCTAAAGTTTTTTGATTTCTAAAGATGTTTTAAGATATATTGTTACTTTTTGATATCCCAATTTATTGATTTCATGTTTGAATATTAAAACATTTTTTGAGGGAGAAGGGTGACTGAATATGAGGTCGGAATTGAATGAAACAGTATATTTTGACCTGAGTTCTTATTAGTGTGTGCGTTCATGTTCATAATTTTTTATTACTCCTGTTCACTGTGTTCTAAAGTTTTTTGATTTCTAAAGATGTTTTAGGTTATATTGTTACTTTTTGATATCCCAATTTATTGATTTCATGTTTAAATATTAAAACATTTTTTGAGGGAGAAGGGTGACTGAATATGAGGCCGGAATTGAATGAAACAGTATATATAGAAGACTGGATCTTCGTCTGTTGGAGTTCTTGCAGCCACACCATATTCTTGGTTAAAATCAGTTGAATCTTCATCTATTGAAGTTCTTGCTTCCACACCACATTCTTGTAAAAGCAGCTGAATTTTTGTTTGTTGTTCTTTTTTATACGCTAAATCTATGGAGATATGCTATGCCTTTAACTTATTTTCCCCCTATTTACCTGTTAAAATATATATAGAAGAAGTGTGTATTTGCTTGTGATTTTCTGATTTCTGTTCTCTGCTTCATGCTATTTATTGAAGTTACTTACCTCAGGCACTGTGTCTGTGTATTGAAGCAGATGCCTTTGCTTCATGGTATGGTTGATGGCATAGGTTCACAAATATTGCAGCGGAGGCAGCTTTATGCCAATCCAATGTCAAAGTTGA
>CATIWR010016772.1:0-10993 GCA_949677035.1 Omphalea diandra | reverse complement strand
TTAAATGATATCTATTATGAAATAGATGAAGTGTTCCCTCTTTTCCAAATTAAATATCATATTAGAGAAAAAAATTTTATTTCATAATACTTGAAGTTTTATAATTTTTCATAAATATTAATTAATTTTTTTCAACTCGACCATTTTACTTTTTCGTAATAATTATTTTTTTATAGAGTGCACAATAATTTATGAAAATAATTAAATAAAAATAATATAATTTTTTACTTATATAAAATATCTATTAAGTATAATTTTTAATATATCTATAAAAATTTTAAACGACATGTGTTAAGAAACAAAATGAGTAATTAATAAGAATAAATAATAACCATGAGTGAGAGGGAGTTGACCAAAGAAGCCTTGAAAATAATTGTGGAAAAAAAATATATATAAATGGAAGCCACTTTTTTGCATTGTCGGTTGGTTTTTTGACCGACAGGTAGCTGGCCCCTGGCCACCGGCCTTCTTACAGAACAGTAGGTTGATGGGCCTATTTTGCCACGCTCATCCTCCTCAGGCTTTGTAGAAAAACCTCCATAATATCTGAGTATCCAGAATACGTCATGAATATAATTTAATACATATTATTTTATTTTAAAAAACACATATTATATATATCCAAAAACACGTCTTTATTTCACTTTCAAAAGTATTTTGATTCTTTTACAATTAAATTTTTTTTTCTTTTTTATTGCTTTTTATCTTTATTATTGTAATTAAAGTAAATTAATACAATATTTATCTATTTCAATTCAGATTTTTATTATTATTTTATTTGATTTAATTTTAAAAAATTTATTTTTATATAAAAATAAAATAAATTAATTTTTAAAAAATAAATTAATATAATAATTTAAGAACTTAAGATAAACACTAAAATTAAAATAAAAAAATTATAAATTAATAATAATATATTTTCAATCAAAAATAATACACCTATAATATACCAACAATGGACTTACATACACCAACAATGGACTTACGTACAATAACAATGAATTTATAGTACAATACCAATAGACTTATAGTGCGATATTTATCGAAACAATGTATTTATAGTACAATACTAATATATTTATAATACAAAATTAATATATCTCTTTTGTAATATTAATGTACTTTCGTATCAAAAGTTATGTAATGCGATTTCAAATTAATATATTTATAATACAATATAAATATATCTAAATGAATGTGCCTATAACAAAACACAAATATATTTAAATGTTTGAATAATATACTCCAATTAAAAGTAATGTACCTAAAATAATAATAATTTTTATGATAAAAAATATTACTAAAAATATTTTCATAATTATAAATTATATAATAATATAAATTATATAATTATAATAATATAATATAATCACTTATTATACGTATTGGGACTCTTAATATATATTGCAATATCAACAGGGTCCCGGATATAAATTGCTCGTGATATCTATGAATCTGATTTGAATACCTGTTTTGGTGGCCCATAATATCCTATTCCGACCCAATGTATCCACCCTACCATCATTTCCACATTTTTATTTTGATTGGAGAATAAAATATACTGCTCCTCCTGTTAAGTTCACTAATTGTGGCTAACAAAGATTAACTAGGATGCTGATTTATTTTAAATACGTTTAGTTATAAAAATTATCTATCGAATCATTAAACTTTATTATAGAGGTAACAAAAAAATAATAATTAAAAGAAAATTTTACTTTCTCTATTCTAATTTTTCAATTTATTTTCTTTTTACACACATATTAAGAAAATATAGGTAATATGGTTAAAATAATTGATTTTATATATTTTGTCCAAATATACCTCACATTCTCATTAAAATAAATAGTAAAAAATATTCTTAGAATTGTTAATTTTTTAATATAAAATTAAAAACAACTAATATTGTAGAGTTAGCTAATATAAACAAATAAATGAATTTAATAAATCAATATTTAAGTTTTTTATTAGAAAATATTTATTTTGAAAATACGCACTAAATTTTTATCAATTAAAACCTATCAAAAATTAATTTTGTTTAAATTTTCAAGTGCATTAAATATTTTTTATGTTTATAAATTTTTTATAATAATGCATTAAGTAAAAGTATAATGGGTAACTAATAAATTAACTATAGTCTAAAAAAAGAAAGTCAATTATATTCTGAGAGGGATGAAAAAAGAAATTTATACTGAAAATTTAGGAGTAATTATTAAGAATCATGATAAGAGCTTGTTTGGCATTGAGTTTGAAAGTTCGAATAACAACTTTAATATAGAAAGCAGGTTTATTTAGCATTAAGTTATTATTTACTATTAAATCAGCATTTTGTAATCAATAAAATAAAAAATAATTGCATTAAATTAGCATGTTGTTCATTAACGTTATTGAATCGTATTATTAAATCTGTCACTGTAAAATTCATCCAAAAACTAATTAGATAATGACAAAACTAAGATTTTTACTTTTCTTAGATCCAAATTTTAGGAATACAGAAAACAGTTTGATAGATGTTAGAAATACAGGAAATTAATACATAAAAATGGCAACAAATAATATTATTTTGTATATATGTCATTTTACCATACAAAATTATACTTTTCTGAGATTCAAATTTTAGAAATACAGGAAACAGTTTGATAAATTGGTAAAAGTGCAAAAATGCTATTAATGGATTACTTTGATAATCGTGAATTACTTTGATTATGGCTATATAAAAACATCACCATGAATTAATGATTTATTCTAATTATCATTATACCACTATATAAAAATTTCACTTCTATTTCTTTTCTTCACTAGTTTAAAAACAAACCTTAGGTTGTCCAGTTTTCTTTTCTTTCGTTATCTTCCGCTTTCAAGCATCATGCCCTTTGTGCTTCTAGTGTTAATCCCTTACTTTGTGTTTTTCTTTTATGGGTTTTCTTATCTTATTTTTTTTATTGTGTTCAATTTTTTTTATTAATATACACAAACGAATTAAAAATAAAACGTACTCTATTATAAAATCATGATAATTTTATAAAAACGTATTAATTTATAACCTACACACTTTTTTCACAATCGAAATTGAATTTCGAAGTTGAATTTGTTATATATTTGCAATGACTTTGATTCCTATTATTTTTTAATAGATCTAAAGTTTGTTTTAAAAAATTTTCTATTTGTTACGAATTAATTGTAAAAAAATAACTTATCTAATTAAATCTAAAATTATTGTCCAAGTATTGATAATTATTATGTTATATTTTAAGAGTCACGTATTTACTAATATTTTTATAATGAGATGCTAGTGGAATGAACTTTTTATTTTTATTTATCCTTTCTTTACAAGAAATTTGGAAAACAAAAAGATGATATGAAATTAATATGTTATTGGATTGTATACTAATTTTAGTATGGCCAATTGGTAATTTTTTACATAAAAATGGCAACAAATAATATTATTTTTTATATATGTCATTTTTTGTCATTTATATTTTAAAAGCATTTCAATCAGCAGCCATTTTTACTTAAACACAAATACGTTGGTTTTTCCTTTCACAACAATTTATAATTTGATTTATCAAATAAAAATATATTTTCACTATCAGCATTTCTACATTTAGCACTTTTAAAAACAGCAAAAGCAGAATCAAATAACAATGCTGAAAGGATTCTAAGTTTGCAGAAGTTCGATTCGTTTTCATAGGCAGAAATGCGATGCTGGTGAGTAAAAGAAAGAAACGAGCCCAGCCCAATTGGAATGAAAGATGTGACCCTGGGCTCGTAACTGCAACGAACCGATAGACGTGAGCAATGATGGATGTCGTGAGGGGTGACTGGTGAGGCATGGGGAGGGAAGGGTCCCAATGTCGAAGAACATGCCACTCTCCACTCGTGTGCATGCCTCTGTATGATAATGATAATAATAACGTTCCCACCTTATCCTAAGCCCCCCATTATTCCAAGAAGACTCTTGTGTCGTATAGTATAGGGGACACGAAACAAACAAACAGCGTCTTGTTGCAAAGGATCATCCATCCCAAATTAATTAAATTAAAAGTTGCAGTCAATGGCCAATAACAAATTGGCAATTTTGTTTCAGGATTTATGGATGAAAGGAAGAAGTTACGCTTTTCATAGGACAAACTGAGCTCCTACTAGCGTTACACATTTCGTCTTCGTATAATTGGATATATTACCCAAAAGATCTTTGCCCGTGCAAAATACCAAACATGATGGCAATAACAGAGGCATTGTTTGGTCTATTTCCTCAATCAAAAATCAAATGTACGCCAAACAAGTAATATGAATATCATCCTCCTCGCATACTAAACAGCAAAACAATAGTCAACCTGATTGCGCCTCTTCTGTTCCGTCGCTTTATGTGGATAAGGCCATGAGCCCAATGCCCTCAACATACAACTGGGGATCCAATCCAGATCTCACGACATTAATCGGGACAGAGGGACTATCTGCTGCTTGTGCCCATTATTTATCTTTCGTTTGCGTCTTTTTATTATATCAATTTTTAGTTGAATTTTCCAGTTTACTATATAGAATTTTAAATTATATGTATAATTGTATTCATTATTTATAATAATTTTATTGAAAATAAAAATTATGATTTAAATATTCAAATTAGGTAAAACATTATCACCACAATAAAAGCTTAAATTACCGACGGAATGTAATACACTGGAAAATACCATCGGATCAATGACATAATAAATGGGAGAGACATTCTAAAATAGAGCAATTGATTACTGACAGCATGTCGTCGGTAACTGGCAAATGGATAAAATCTGTCACAACAATATGGGGCCACGTTTTGCTGTTATACTTTTTCGATGGAGGGAAATAAAAAGTCATGTGGAAAATAATGAACCAAAACGTCTGTCGGCATTCTGTCGGTAAATTGGTAAACAAAAAAGAAAATAAAAGTATCGACGAATCTAGTTAAATGACATGTCAATTTTCGTCAATAATCTTTCGATAAATTGCAATTAAAAAAATGTAGAAGCCTTTTTCTTTTACTATCTTCTTCCTTCTCTCTCTCTCTCTCTCTCTCTCTCTTTCGACTTCCTCTCACTCTACCCTTGTTGCTGCTCTATCTGTGACGCCCTCCTCCTCGCCTACTGTCGCCACTGCCACTAACTAAGCTATCACAACCACCACGGGACATCGTTGTTGCCATAGATAGACATTTTCTCCCTCTGTTAGTTTTCTTTTTTGTATTTAACATTTTTTATAAAACAAATGTATAGAAAAAATTATGAATATTAAGAATTTGTGAATATGAAGATATCGTAATTTTAGAATAAATTTTTATAATATTATTTAATTATTATGAATAATAAAATTTTGATTTTTAATAAAATTTTGAGATATTGTAAGTCATAATATTGTGAAATATTGTATGAATATTACGAAATTTGTGAATTGAAACTTTTTTGGCGAATATTATTGTTTAGTGAATCTGTAAATTGGAAATCTATGAATTGACAATTTTTTTGATGAAATTTATTGGTGAAATTGGCAATCTATGAAATTTTTTTTGGTTAAATTTTTGAAATTTCAATTAAATTTTAGTAAGTTAAATAAATTTGAGAAATTTTAGAATTTTGAGTAATATTTAATGAATTGTTGAAGTGTAATTTAATTAAAATTTTAGAAATTTAAACGTAATAAAATAAAATTTTAGAAATTTTAATTAAATATAGTAATGTAATGTAATTTAAAAAAAATTAATTAAATTTTAGTAAGTTGAGTGTAACTTAGTGCAATTTTGAAATTTTTGAAATTTTAATAAAATTTAGTAATTAAGTGTAATTTAGTTTAATTTTTGAAATTATAATTTTTTAAAACTTAATATGTTAAGTATATCTTTAATTTGTGTAGTTTAATTAAATTATAGAAATTATATAAATTTATTGATATTTGTCTTTTATAATTTATTGTTTGCATTTTATGTTTTGGTTAAAATCCTTTTCATAGAGCTTGCAATATTTGCTCTTCAAGATGTAGGCATTTAATTTTTAAGCTTCTTTTATTTAATAACTGATATGTTAAAAAATATGTTTTTCATTGAATAACTGCTATGTTAAAAAATATTTATATGTATGTATCTTTATATATGTAATAAATTTTAAATTTTATAAAATTGTATAATAATAAGTTAATAATATTGAATAAAATATACAATAAATGAAAAAAAGATATAAGTTAATTAAATTGCTTAAATTTTAAAATGTAAAATATAAAAAATGTTAGTTGTCAAAAATTATATTGACTTGAAATGCAAACAAATTTACAATATAATTAATGATATAAGATATATTAAAAAACATTCTTGATATGTTCCAAAGTATTTCATAAAATTTAATAATATTCTAAATTATAACTAACATTCTCTAAAAATTAAAAATTAATTACAAATACCAAAAAAATTAATTACTTAAATGGTCATAAAATAAAAAAAATCTAAAAATTTTACTTATCCTAAATTTGCCAAAAAATGAAAAAATGTAATAAATTACAAAAAAAATTCCATAAAAATTAAAAGGATATTACAAATGTCATAAAAGACTCAAAATTTAATTGCATTAAATATCCTTAAAATTTAAAATATAAGAAAATATACAAAAATTGTATTATCCTAAATTGGTCACTAACAAATACAAAAAGTGCATAAATTATAAGTAATATTCCCTAACAATTACAAATTAATTTTGAATGTTATGAAATAACTTAAAATTAATAATATAACCAAAAAAATTTCATAAAAGTTTAAGATTTTAAAACATTAATAATAAGCAATAAAAATTTCTTAAAATGTCAAAAGTTTCCAAAAAATTAATAATATCTCTAAAAATTTCATAAAATTTCAAAGTTGAGATAAAATAATATTATTACATAAAAAATAGAATAGACGCAAAAGTTTAGAAAAATTAACATTATTAGATAAAAACTAAAATTTCAAAACTTTTTTGTTCTATTTTTGAATATTATATGTTTGGACTTAATATTTATTTAAAATTTTATTTTTGTTTTTACATTTATGAAAAGGACAATACCAAAATAATAAGTAATTTATAGGAAATTTTATTGAATTTTCTATAAATTTTATAGAAAAACATACAAACATAACATTTAAGATTCTCGTTTAATGATAAAAATCACGTTGAATTATTTAAAGTGGACAATTTTGAAATTTTATAGTTAATATAACTTATTGTATGTAATATAGTTTATTATGTTGCTAGTAAATTTGATTGTTTATCTCCTAACAAATTCTTAGTGCATAATGATAAATTGAAAAATATTTTTCATTTCGGTGCACTACAAGAAGTCTAGTGAGATGTTATCGAAATTTCAGCAACTATGTGAACTATATTGTTACGACAAATTGTTAATTAAATATCTAAATGAGATGTTGTCTATGTCACCCGCCCCACCTCCTCCTCAGCCACCGACTACTATTATTGTTGCTCTTGTTACAATTACCGCTGCTCCTACATTTGATCTTAATGCCTTCGACGCCACTATTAATTTGTTTCATTGATCAAGATTTAGTTTTATAGTTTTATTTGAATCAAATATTGATATATATATATATATATATATGTGTGTGTGTGTGTGTGTGTGTGTGTGTTTGTTTTTTTGTTATTATTTGCGATTTTATAATTCTTTTATAATAAATATTATAAAATTAATATGAAAAATAATATTATTAATATCATAAATAGTATAAAATTATTATTAAAAATATTAATGCCAATATTAAAAATATTAATATTAATAATATAAAATGTAAAAAATTCCCTTAATAATTTATAGACGGATTACGATAGAGTAATAAAAAATTAAATATTTACTGATAGATTACCGATGACGTATTTAAAAATTAAAACACAAATTTTTAATTCACCAACGGATCAATGTCAATTTATTGACAAAATTATCGAGAGAAGAGTTTTGTCGATAAATTAGTCGGATTTTTAGGCTGAATTACTGATTGCTTTTCCTTCAATAATTTGTCAGTATATTTGCTGACGGATGGAAATTTTCATCGTTATCACATTATTTATCATTACTTTGCTGACAAACACATTTAGTCGGGATTTCGATCATAAATTTAGATTATCAACAATATCGCCACCTTTACTAACAAGAATTTTCATCAGGAAATCATTGATTTCTTGTAGTGTATAGTGTTCATTCAATTTTTATTATATAAATATGTACTTTGCTAACTAAGCACAACTTAAAAATTAAATTGTAACAAGAATTCACTCATTCTTCATATATGTAACATTTCTTTTATATATATACACGCACTCGCCTTTCTAACACATAAATTAAGGAATTGAGTAACCCAACAAATACCTGCCTACTATAGTATTTGTCATGATTTTTTCTTTTTATGCAAGAGTTTTTTTGTTATCATTTTGACCTAATAGTAATATGAAAAATTTTAAGAGATTTTTCTCTCTGTTTTTTTTAAAAAAAAAAAAGAAATAAGACACTTGTTGTTAGAATTAATGAATACGAATAAATATAGCATGGTCACTACAACACCCCAATTTCATGTTTGAATTAATTGCAAAATATATGAAATAAATGGTTGTTATTTAGAAAGTGTAATATTTCCGTTGGTAAAAAATTGTTCGAAATTGTGATTATCCCATTTTATATTCATTAAACCAAATAATGTTTTGCATTGAAATTAATTTGTAAGCTTTCAATGTTTATTTAAGTTTCATTTGTTTTGCAAAAAATATTTTTTGTGTTTTTTAATGTTTGGCTCACTTAATAAAATTGGTCAACAGAAAATATTTTTCTAATCAATAAATAATTAAGTCATTTTTAATGTTAATGATATTTTCTTTTCAAAAGAATAAATTATTTTTTGGATATATATATATATATATATATATATCAAAGATTTTTTTTTAAAAAAAAAAAAAAGAGGAGCAAGAAATCATCGAAATGGATTTGAGAATTAGAATTGTATATTTATGTAAAACCTATTTGGTAGTAGGCTAGATCTAATCAATAAATAATTAAGTCATTTTTAATGGTAATGATATTTTCTTTTCAAAAGAATAAATTATTTTTTGGATATATATGTTGAAATTTATTATGTGGGCTAATATTAATTATAGGTTGGCTTTAATTATTTATAAAACAGACTGAATAATATAGTTTATTGATTTGGGGTAAGCCCAATTAAAATGTGATTAATTGAGTTATGGGCTTGTGACATCTTTTGTGGGCTGATATGGAAGACGGTCAGTGTAGGCCTATTTTAATATGGACCTGTGATGGGTGGTCCTATTAAAATTTATTATAAATAGGCTAGGTCCCCTCTCCTGCCTTCATAACAGAAAACCCTAGTTGCTACGCCCATTGTAGTTGTCTTTGAGACGGTCAAGGAAAGGAAGACCTAGCTTCCGTTTTCAACCGTTCTGACAAATTCTTCAAGTTGTTTTAATTTCAGTATTCGTAATTATGACTCAGAACAATTTGAGATTCAACGCAAAGACAGGTACACAATTGTTTTCGTTCAATTATTAGTTTTGGTGTTCTAAATTTATGTACAAAATCCTAAATTAAATATTTTACATGTTGTATCAGAGTATGGTTGTGGTACATGATTTAAAACCTTAGATGTTTTGTATTATTAAAGAAAAAAAAATTGTATGGCAACAAGGTTATTATTGTATGAAATTGTTATATATGTGTTTGCCCCTACCGCAACAAATTATTCCTTTAGCTCGGCCGGTTGATGAGGTGCGTGGGGTGTGAGAGGTCAGGGGTTCGAACCCGCAAAAGCTAAATCCTTATGTTTCTGCCAATTTTTTTTTCTTTCTTTCCTCTCCTTTCGCGATTCAAAGCAAAACAAAAGGGAAGGCTTTCTTTTGGTCCTAAGACCTAGCTACGCAAACAGAATCGGCTTTGGATGCCGACTGTTTTCAACTTCTTCCTTTTGCGATCCCGGTCACAACTTGCTCCCTTCGGCGGTTTCAAACAGGAGAATGATAGCGCATCACCAAAACAACATGTTTTCCATAATCATTGGCTTCGGAGGCCGAGTTATGTTCCGATTACCGTTTGCAAATAGCAGCTGTTGGTTGATTAAACATTTCATTGATGTCTTGGTTGTGTCTTTTGTTGGTTATGCCTTTGATGAGACAGGTTGTGTTATGGATGGTTGTTTAGCCGATATGCGCGGCGTTGTCCGATTTTGTTTGGGAAAAGAAGTTTCGGTTTAGCTATCAAGATCTGCTCGATCTGTTTCCCTCCCGAGCGGCACCATAACTGGTCCATGAAAGATTTTCGGTGGTGATGGTATTGTTGGTGGTTGATTGTTGCATAATACCGGCGAAGAAATCTGTATCCGATCCAAGATCGGAGATCGGGATTCTGTAACATAAAAAAAAAAAAAATAAGAGGAAGAAGATGCGTGTCGTGGGTCTCGAACCCACGATCGCAGAATTCCGACCCCAGCGCCTAATCAACTCGGCCGAACGTTTTATTTGTTATTTCCTTATGCAAGGAAATATTTAGATAGACATGCTTATATCCATGATTCTTCATAGTATGCTTTAATTTTGTTTTAATAATTATTAATATATATATGTGTGTATACATATATATTAATATTTAGGTGTTATATATATAATTGAACGTGCAAATTAAATAATTTTGCTACATTGCTTATTCATATTTATTTATATGGGTTGAGTGCTTTGTAGTTGATTGTTTTGCGTATGTGCACATTTTATATATATATATATAACATGCTATGAGTTGTGGTTAATATGCTTAAGATTGGTGTGATTATCTTAAGCAAAGCTAGTTTCCAATTGTGTTTCTGGAAACAAAGGTTAAGGCATTGTGATTGTATTTTCAAATGGAAATAACAGTCTTATTGTGAAGCCTTGTAAATTTCTCTTGCTCATTAGAGCATGTGTGAAAGAGAAATGTTTGGAGGACTGACAAAAAAATA